>OMLJ01113333.1:0-27706 GCA_900302595.1 Gadiculus argenteus
TTTGGAATTTTTTAATCTGTTTGTATTTTTGTTTCAGTTTCAGTTTGGATTCAGATTGATCTTTAGGTTCTTGTGTTTAAAATGTGTTATTCTATTTAGTTTACGTATTCATATTTTTGTATTCATATTCTCTTAAGTTCAGTTCCTCGTTGGAAATCCTGAAAATGTACTTGTTAAATGTTTATTCAACCAAAAATATATTTTTTGTCATCAAAGTTGTGTTTGATCAAATAAAACCACCACAATTGGATAATCCTGTGTCTGGGCACCTTTTTGCAGCAAAACATGGTGTTTACAATTGATTGTAATAGAGAAGAGAAGGTTTCAGAGGAAATCTGTAAATTGCCTTCAATCAGGTTCTTTATCGCTATCTGGTGGCCGTATTGTGAATGCTGAACTTCCAATAGAGGGGTCAAATGTCAAAATAACAGGTTTTAAAGATATCTACTCGTCTGCGTCTCATAAAGTGTTGATTGTCAATCTTGCATTGGTTTGCATTAGATGTACGTTTTTATTGGGAGATTTCACCTAAATCTACCTCTACCAAAACCTCTATATCTTTGCTCTACTTTACTTTATTGACATCAAATATTGACCCAGGTACTCACCAGTCGTGCTGTGGCCCTATAGTACTATAAGGCTACCAACTGATGATGCACTAGATATATTCACTCCAAAACATCTAAAATATTTCAGGAAGAAATTAAATCTTCCCCTTATGCTGTGTCCTCTGACCAGCAGGACACACATTGAAGTCCTTCTAAGATCTAAAGCACAGTAATATGGTCCTGCATTCCCGTTTCTTAATTTTCAGTTTTTGTGCAAGCTCAGTTTCCTTTTGTGTTTGAGGTTCTATCCATTTTTGTTGATTTTATAGTTTCAGTTTTGGGTAACTACAATCAGACTGTGGTATGCAGCTATGCGAAAGGGATTTTGTAACCCTTTATTTTTAAACAATCTTTGTATGTCCAATTGTGCAATCCCATCCAATTATGTTTGGCCATCTTGTGCATATTTTTCTAGGGTGACTAAAGTAGGTACTCAAAGTAGTATTCTTTCAAACATAATTAATAATAAGATCAATGTAAAACACGTCCTACCAACAGTTTCCTCTGGTAGGCGATGATCTTCTTCCAGAAGACAGACTCCTGCAGGTCGGGCTCCTCAGACTTGAAGATGTAATTTTGTTGAATCTTCTGTTTAGCCATCGCCTCTTTTTTCGCTTTGTCTTTGTCTTCGTTCTCAGGCCTAAAGCCACAAGGACACGTAGTGCAGAAGCTTAGTTCAGATAAACATGGCTGGACTGAGATTAGAGCTAAGGATTGATACATACTTTTTGTGTGCACCTTGTTTCTCTTGAAGGACAGTAGGGAGATAAAAAACTGCCCCATCTCTAGGTAGCTTTCGAAAGCTAAGCAACATTCAATTCCTGTTGCGCATTATTCACAGAGTGTCTGTGAATACCTAATTAAATGAATTGCAAACTTGTACTAATTCGAAGCAATTGCTTCAAATGATGGTGCAATTGCAATTGCACCAAAATAACTTGTTTTTATGAAGTGCAAGCAACAGTTCTTTTGGTTTTGGTTCATTTGACATACCCTGTTTTCTTGGACTCGTGGCTGGTCTCTGCTGTTCCTTCGCTGTCCTCCAAGCCTGAACTCTTTATCTAGAAGAGATTTGATGTTATTGATGCTTATAGATTAAAACTGTGTCCATGAAAGAGATCATGTAGAGACAGACACACTACATGTGATATGGGAGTGATGAATACACGACTAAGGCTGTGAGCAAGAGATTTTTGCCCTCCCCTGTTTAGCCCCCCCCCGCTTTCTCCCCGTTTTGATCAAAATGGGGAGAAAGGAGGAGTTGTGGAAACAGAGAGCCAGCTGTCACAAAATCAACGGTATGAGAACAGAATGATTGATGGCTCACCTGGTGCCTCTGTCTGAGCTCAGGGGAGGGGATGGCGGCGGGGGGAGGGGAGATGAGCAGGTGGGTCAGGCTGGCGTTCGGGTCGTGGGGCGTGAGCTTGTACTGGCCCCCCTCCCTTCTCAAGTCCAGGCCGAAGATGTCCGACAAAACCTCGGTTTCGCCCGTGTTGATGGCCAGATCTGCCAGCTCATCCTCGGGGTGGAGGGCGCGGTCTGAGGACTTCTTCTCTGGCTCCGCCCCCTCCCCACGCAGCCCCTCCTCCTGGCTGAGGTCAGGCAGGCTGCCCAGCAGCTCTGACACCTGGAGGAGTCGCATTCAGGTCAGACACGGACAAGAAGGTCCAGCTTGTGGAATATAACATGCAGGGTCTGTACACAACACAAGACGAGGAGACGGTACAACGTGCCTTCATGGCACTGCCGCCATTCAGAAGGCTGCCTCCCATCAAGCTCTTGTATGTGATCCTGCAGAAACCCCTGGCCACGCTGAAGACCACGTACAGGACTCTGAGCAGCATGGACCAGTAGAAGGAGGCCAGCGTAGTCACCAGGTCCCTCACCGTCATCTTCTTCATCCTCTTCACCTGCTTCTTCACGCTCTTCATTGACAGCACCTGACAACAAGCAGGGGAACATTAGTCTGGTGGCACATACGTAAAGGGTGCCGGGGATATTACCGGAGTGCATTTCTTGTGAGAAACGTCACGGCCGTTCATGAGTGAAACACTTTGCGGCGATGGTAACGTATTATAACGGCTCGTCTCACAACGCATCACCGCGGTCGTCCCCATCGATCGGTCCTTGCCTTCATGACAATCACCACGTTGTAGCGCAGTGCCAGCAGAGCCGTCCGCAGGGTGGCCACGGAGAAGAAGCCCGTCTCGGGGCCCGCCTCCTTGGGCCGCTCCTGCTCGCTCTCCTCCTTCACCGCCGAGCGCTCGCCCGCGTCAGACATCTGCGCGGCCAGCTGCATCTCGAAGATGGTGTCCTCGCAGAAGTTGACAAACAGCTCCATCTTCTCCTTCTCGCCGCCCTCGTTCACCACGTCGAAGATGAACTGACGCTTGGACTCCTTCACCTGGTGGGCGGAGGAAGAGCCGCAGGGGGTGATGCACATGTCAAAAGAACTACGATTGGAGATGAAAACACAACATGCTGGTTGTATGTTACAGGAAGAGATTAGTCTGGCCTGACTGTTAAGTTAATTGGTTGGCACCTCTATTCTATTATTTACAGTAGCCATTTACGTGTTATCATTTACGGTAGCCATTTACGTGTTAGTATTCACGGTAGCCATTTCGTGTCTGCACAGTGCTGACTACGTACTGTGTGTGCCGTGAGTTTCCCGCCGTTGTGGCGATGCTGTATTGTTACGCTGTCGAAAGCTTGACATAAATGGACAAGTTGTACAACAATTATTGGAGTTCAACTCTGACCTGGGGCTTCTCCCACTGCGTCCGGCTGGACTCGCTGATCTCGAAGTAGACCCGTTCGATGCGCTTGGCGCTCCCCATGATCTCAATCCTCCCCAGGTAGGGCTGGAAGTAGTCCAACACGCTCTCGGCCAGCGCCAGGAAGGTCTGCAGCCGCGTGTCATGGGGCATGTGCTCCGACAGGTTGGTCAGCAGAACCGCCACATTGAAGCCAATGTCCTGAAGGACGGACATTTGAGATCAACCAATGGACAGACTGCACCTCAAGCCGAGTTCTGACAGGAGATTTGTGACAAGACGAAACGGAGAACGTGGAGGCAGTGTGTCAGCTGAAAAGCTTACTGCCGTTTCAAGAGATTTACCTTGTCAAAATGCAGTGCGCTAATAGAACCTACTGCTGTACCTCTATTTAAACATGGCAGATAATTTAAACATGGCAGATAATGGACCACAACATGACAACAGGGCTGCCAAGTGTCACACTTTGAGCGTGACAATCACGCAAATTTGAGCCATTCTCACGCCACACGCCACACTTAACATTTCTCACGCATATTTTGTATGATATGGCGGCAAAAACGTGCACGTCCCCTCCCCCTCCCGACAATACGGATCGGGGGTCTAAACGTGCACGTTCACCCCCTGTCGATATGATTTGTGGGGCAAACTCACGCATGTCATTTTCTGAAACTTGGAAGCCCTGTGACAACATAAAAAAGTAAGCAACAATGCCTATACAATAATATGGGAATTATAACTTTATAACAAGCAGAAATATCACTGTGATATTTAGATTCTCAGTAATTTCAATAAGTCTCTTTCCAGGTTAAATACAGTCCCTGAAGTGTTTTATATTCCCAGCTGCTATCATAGCGTTAGCCTAAGCAGCTCAGGTAGCCACATACCGCTTCATACCGCTTCACGCTGCAACGATTTCAAAGGCCTAGTTTCAGAACTATATCTTGTCATTTTGTTTCAAGCAGCAAGAAGTTGCAAGCAGTCTTGCAAGCAGTCTTGTCACAAATGTCTGATATGAGCTGGGATTTAGAAATTAGTGTGTAATGTACTAGCTATGGATAGGGTTGGGGTTGCAAATTAGCCAACTGGCTAGAAACCTTTTATGTAACACATCTACAGACATTGTTATGGCATTGACTGTGATAGCTATGTATGTAATAATGTGCGCTGCATTGTCCCTGACAAATAAACGAATAAATTAAAAAATAGTAGCAATATCCTTCAGAAGGTACCTTGGCCGGCTCGTGGAAGCGCTCCACAAACTCCTCGTAGTCCAGCAGTTCGTTTTCGTCCGTCTCGGCGCAGGAGAGGAGGAACTCCGTCTCCGACTGGGTGTAGTGCTTGTGGCTCTCCATGGCTTTATGGAAGTCCCTCTTGGAGATCACTCCTGCAAGGTCAACACATGAATGTCTATCTTCCCATCCACCAATCGGCAGGGTCCACTGCCTCAGCCAGATGCTAATCATACAGAATCACGGTACCAACAATGACCTAACATCGGTCTGAATGTGGGTCAATGGGAGCCAATTGATCAAATGTTTCATGTTTGTTTAGCCTAATCTAGATACTGCATTTTCTTACTCCTACCTAGTCTAACTCCTGCCCAGTCTACACCAAGGCAGGATCCCCTTCCTTGCCTTTCCAGTCCAGGATCTAGCATAGTCTAACTCCTGCGTAGTCTAACTCCAGTCCAGTCTAGACCGAGAGGATCCCCCTCCTTGCCTTTGCCATCCAGATCGTACTCCTTGAAGGCGTCCGAGGAGGTCAGGTCTTTGAGTTTGAGGAACATGTCGAAGAACTTCAGGATCATCTCCACGTTGTTGGACGATTCCACCAGCATGTCCACCATCTGCTTGCCGATGGTGCCGTTCACCACGTTACCTAAATGGTGGGGCCGGAGAACACATGACAAGACTGAGAGCCAGGAGCAGAATAAAGCAATATTATAGAGAGCACGTGCTGACGGTGTTGGCCCTGAGACAGGTTGGAAACAAGCAGCTCCGGGTTACACAAGCGCAACTGAGGTTAATTCAAACATGGTTAATAAGATAATAAGCTAGAATCACAAAGTGTAGTCATAGTGGGGAAAATCACCCTCACAGTAAACCTTTTAAAAACTAGCATTTATTCACCACACATAGATTAAAACACAATTCATTTCGACATTAGGCATTTTCTGACATTGCCTGTGGAGCACCTAATGACATGTTGACATGGCGACCTACCCTCAAGCATAGAGAGCAGCATGACCACCATGTCCTTCTGGAGATCCATCAGCTCCTTCAGTAACTCTATCTGACTGGAGTCCTGCAAAAAGACAGTCACAGTTTATGCCCTCAGTTGGCTGGACATATTCAAACCAGATCAGACAATCAGACACAAGTCTCATAGGGAGGGAAAGTAAAAATCTGCCCCATTAAGTGGTAGCTTTATGAAGAAGAATGAGCATTAAAACATCTCTATGGGTAAAGCAATGCATTCACCCCAGTTTGAAGGCGACCACCAGGGAGAGCAGTTTCACTCTACCACCCTATCTGTAAGGCTGTTGGGAAGGGAAGTGGTTCTCTTTCTGCACCGAAACTATAAACTTTGGCACTTGCCTGCAGAAGCCCTGGCAGTAGTTATTTTCAAACAGTGCTATTCATCTTTTGTCTCCCTAAATACATAACACATGTATTTAGGGGTGGGCTGTCTGGCCTAGTAGGCCAGACGGGAGCCATTTAACCCAATACGGCCTTCAAAGACTTGAACTAACTAACTATTTAGTTAGTTACTAACTATTTAAAGGTGCAGTAAGGTAATTTATTAGCAATGACACAGCAATCCATCAGCTATTAGTGAGTCAAATACTCAGATTCAAATTGATGTATTGTTATGAGACAATTTCCACCTCTCTGTTAAATTCCATTAGTGGCAACCAATCTCTTCCATCTTCTTCATCCTCTTCCATCACGTCTGTCAATCACAGTGGGCAACAAAGGGCGAGAACAGAGAAGGAGGGGTTCTCTTTGGTTGTTTCTTTTTAAATATTGTTCTCTTTCTATTTTCTTCTCCCTCTCTTTCCAGCGCTATCATCTTACCTCCAGCACCTTTAACCCGCTCTAAAGTCCCCTGGGGTTGACATGTTGGCTCTTTTCACAGACTGAGCCTACGCATGGTGACAAGACTTCCTGCACCTCACACTTGAACCCACCTGAGACAGTTTCATCTGCATATGAGCGAAGACATGCAGGAAACCCACAACCGCATCCCACAGGCGGCTGTGGGCCAGACTCTGCTGGTTCCCTGTGCACGGGCCCTGTATGGAGACACGTCCACATGTGCACAAACGTTAAATGTCTTTCAGCCAATGGAATGAAGAAAGAGCCTTCTGGAAGGTGGAATATGTGGCAGAAATCAGTGCCTCACCTAGCAGCATCCATCTTGGACATGCTGATGTGCTTTTGCATTAACACTGTTTGCGTATTGATTGATTAAGACTTTGCTATTTTCTACAAAGCCTAGCAAAATCTGTAGTTATGAGTATAAGTATAAAAACATATATTAACAAAGAACATTTTCTGCAACATTTTATTGTAGGTTAAAGTTTAAGGACAAAGTAAAGAGAATTCTTCAATAAAATTCCCAACATTATATTCTCTAGGGTTATATTTGACAACAAGGGTTAGGTTCAAAGCCCTTTCCTATAATCTGTCACTTTGTCCCATAATAACTCAATAAGGCACATATATGGCAAACTTGTATTCCTACAGAGCATCAAAGTGCCTCCCAACAGATTTACTGTAGTTTTAATCTAAAACGATGGATAGAGTCAGAACTACTCTCCTGATCCGAGGGCGGTGGTCTCACCTGGATGTACTCCGTCAGCGTATTGAACACCTGCTTGGCCACGTTGATGGCCTTGGAGAAGTTCCTCTGTCCCTGCTCGTCGATCACCTCCTTCCCAGAGTAGTACCAGTAGAAGTCACTGATGGACTCCTATAGCCCCGTGAGGAGGATGAGTGCCAGGACACAAGATCACACAACAGGATCTTTACATCTGCTGCTCTCTCACATTAAAACTCTGGGATCTGACCTAAAGCAGCTTTAAAGATGAACTGAACTGAAATTTGAAGTTCAGTTGATATAACAGATGTATTATCTGCCTTTTCATTTGAACAATAACTCAAAATGGGTGAACTTCTTAAAAGGGATAAAATTGTATGGTGAAAGTGTTGTTTTTGTTATGGGGCGCCGCCATGTTGGATTTCAACAATCAGCTACGGCACTGGCATTGTAACCTCCTCCTACTCTGTGGCTCTAGCAGCCACAGAGTAGGACTCTGAGGCTCACTGGAACAGCTAAAGCAAACAATCAGGTCTAGAGGAGGATCATACTGCATTGCCCCTGGCTGCAGTAATAACTCCGGCGGGAGTCCTGGAGCTCTACATTTAAATAATATCATATTATACATAGATATATACTGTATATTATCACAGCCAAAAGCTGTGTGCGCCTCCGGAAGATATAATGAATCTCAAACGACTGGGTCGGGTTCTCCGACGTCTCTGGTTCTTCCACTTGCACATCAATCTGAAATACAGACTGAACCTTGACATGGACGAGAAAGGGATTATTGCCTGCGATTGTCTCCCACCGGAGCACCGCTGGCCCGCTGCCCATGGCGGTGCCACGGCAACAGGCTCAGCATGCAGCGGCAGCGGGTTATATATATCAGCACCGGGCTCTGCCGCCACCTGCCTCGACAGCCATTCTTCCATGTCACCGGCTCCACCGCAACGGTGGTGCACCAGCAGCGTGGAAATACCAGAGACGTCAGACAACCTGACGCATTACAGTCTTTTCACCAAATGCAAGATTTCTTGCGTGATGGTGTAGCCATAGTGTGTTATTCGCCATGACACCAACAGCAGAGCGGTTATCCAAGTGACAAAGAAGTGAAGTACACAAGCTCTCCCATTGGATTAATTCTTCCGTTCACATTTTTCTGTCTGCCACAATTCCCTAAAATGCACAGGATCTCGAGCATGCTCTCAACATTTATTGTATTCAGCATTATGCATTTTAGGAAATATATGCAATGTTATGCTATTTCCTTGAAATGCACAAAATGGATGTGGAGACTATATGGATATGCAGATTCGATGGCAGTGTCCATGCTCTGGCAGCACCCACACACACACCCACATCCACCCCAGTCGTGTGTACCCACACGATTGTGTAATAGGCCTATTGAAGGTGGCGCTGGAGCCTGAAATTGATCTACCTCCACCTGGTGGTAGTCGGACACTACAGGCCCATGTTCCTCACAGGCTCAAACGCACAACCTGCCATGTCAAAATCACTTTTTTCCGCAGTGGAGTGTAGAAGACGTTCGCGTGTCTGCAGCTTCTGCCTAGCGACCTAGGGTCCATAACGACCATGCCAGTGACATCATCAAAAATGTTGGCGCTCTAATACTAACACATTTTTTGTGTTGCTAATTTTTTGTGTTAAATCTTTTTTTTGTGTAATTTATATTTAGAATGGTCATAACAAACACGTTATCAATGTTGATTATTTCAGTTCAGTCCACCTCCCCCCAAAGCCACTCCCCCATTCTTCTGCCACTAGCTTGCTAGGTTAGCAATAGCTCTGCTCAGTGTGGTGTTGGAAGACTCCGTCAGAGTAAATGACTGGACAGGCTTAGTAGAGGCCTGCAGCAGACTTATTTGTAGCATTTCATTTGTTGTCGTCGGAATGTAAAGAGAATTTCAATGATGAGTGAAGCACCAGGGGGCGGGACTGAACAGTACTCTGAGGAGGAAGTAGCACCAGGGGGTGGGAATGACTTGTGGTGTGTTCCAATACCCGTACTTCCTTAAGTACACTCAACCTTAGTACACTATCCGTACTCACTGAGTACACTGAGTACGCAGATGTGAGTGTGTTCCAAATCGAATACTCCGCGGTGCACTAACCGGAAGTGACGAACGCGACTGCCGCCGCGGCTCCTCCCCCACAATAAACATCCCTGACCTGTACTCTGAGGAGGAAGTAGCACCAGGGGGCGGGACTGACCTGTACTCTGAGGAGGAAGTAGCACCAGGGGGCGGGACTGACCTGTACTCTGAGGAGGAAGTAGCACCAGGGGGCGGGACTGACCTGTACTCTGAGGAGGTAGTCCACAGTGGAGATAATTATGTTGACGGTTGTGTTGTTCCCCGTCTGGGTTCGGAGGTAGTTCTGGAAATCTGACAACCACAAGGTGTATATTCTGTATAAACATAACAATAAATGCGTACTAAAAAACGATTAATCAACACTATCCAAGTTAGTTCCTTATTGTATTTTATTTTTTTATTACAATGAACCACAACATCCAAAATATATATATATATATACGTATAAGTTCTGAAATAAATTAAGCTGAATTGGTTTCTATACACATTATTTAAGAAGAAATTAACCACTCCCTGCTGTTCTGTTACTGGAACATAATGTACAACGTGGCTGAGGTGGTTAAAATTAGTTATTTTGTCTATATCACAGTTGAATAGATATTAGTTACTAATCAATAATATTATACAATTATTATTGCATTAATTTAAATTTAAAAGTCTTCCGCAATGCTTTGAGCAAATATATTTTTGCTTTGTCAAGCAAACATCTGGTCAATAGTTTGAGGTGACGATTCTAATAAAGGTTGGATTTAAAAAGTGAACTGATTTAGAACTGTTAAAATACAGTTTTTACAGTTCTAAGTATTTTTTAATTTTAGTTATTTTTGCTGTGCAAAATAATGCACACCCTTGAAACTTGAGTGACCACAGAATCAAGTGTTCCACAATGCTGTGCTATCAGAGGGGCTAAGCTGCCAGTTACCAGAGTTGTGTCCTTCACAGAGGAGCTGAAGGAAGCGGAACAGGTCACAGGTGAACTCATCATCTTGCATCACCTTTTCACCTGGCCGCAGATAAAGCACAAGCACAAGCACAAGCACAAGCACACACACACACACACACACACACACACACACACAGTTCTCCCAAACATACATTTCCCAAAATGTAGTACACATTTACACAGTCAACATTCAAACCCAAGACACAGATAAAAAAAAAGAAGGGAGAATAGCAAAAAGCAAAGCAGAGAGAAAGGACGATGGACAGACATGGAGAGATGAAAAGAAAGAAAGATTACGTTAAAAAGAGCGTTTTATAACAGAGCACCCCCACCTCTTGAGTATGTTAAGTGTGTATCGCAGACATAAAACACCAAAACAAACAATATAGAAGATGCACAACCTCTCCCTTTCCATCTTCCTCTGATGAGATCAACCACAGCACACAGACACAAAACACACCTTGTAACACCTGATAATGTAATAACCCCAAAAATGTAACACAAATCTGCACTTAAGTTCTTACATTGAAAATGTAAGAACTTCCCGATAATGTAATAAAGTGCATTTCCCAATAACGTAATAAAGTGTGACATAAACGGGAGGTTATTAACATTACATTATATAACATTATCAGGTTAGCTTTAATTTCTCAGAAACAAGTGGTGATACTGTGTAGGCAACTCTAGATCAAGAGCTCTAGCGCTTAACAGGTCAAAGTTGGACATGCATCAATGTTATTAACTTTTGACCTGTTTATCAGTTTTTCACGAAAATGTGTTTTAACTCTCATCTCGTCACATAAGTGTACAAACTCATTTTTCAATGTCTGGTGATATTGCCAGACCTTCCCAAATAGCTCCAAAACTATTTTTTACATCAGAATTTGGCTACCATTTTGAATTATGTCAAAATCAATTGTACATTTTCACAGGCCACAAATTCTGTCCAATCTTCATGAAACGTGCATATATGATCTTCAGACCAAGCTGAACAAAAAATGTGTTAAACCGCTTTTTCAAATTCAAAACCTTTTGGCTGTGACAGCCATCCAAATACGACTGCGAGGCTGCAAAACAGAAAGTAAGCCCATTTCTCAGCCTCCTTTAGCCTTTTAGGCTAACCTGATAATGTAAAAACCTCCCATTATAACACTTTAGTACATTATTGGTACAGAGATTATTACATTATTGGGAAATGCACTCGGGAAGTTCGGGAAGTTATTACATTATCAGGTTTTATTAAATTCTCAATGGACTTAAGTGCAGATTTTTATTACATTATTGGGCTTAATACATTATTTGGAAATTATTACATTATCAGGTTCTACACACCTTTTCCACAAAAGTCGAATGTATCAAAACGGCAGAGTATTTGTGAAACGCCATGCTCAGAATTCAGCCATTTTGGGGAGATTTGTCCAATGTATATATTTTTGTGTATCAATATTGGTTTAACCAGGTGTTAACGCTGCAGTTTATCAGGCTGGTGAAGAAACACATTAAAAACCATGTTGTCACGGAAACCGGCAGGAGGGAATAGGCAAGTGAACACAGAAGCAACCACAAAACGGGACAGTAAACTGGATACAACCAGGCGCAGCTGAGGAAAAATTACAATTGGAAAACAAGTCTAAATATAATAATTGAATAAAACAACTCTTCCATAAATTAAGAAAACCTAAAAAGAATATTACCATATTATATTAAAGTCAATGGGAAACATATAACCAACTTGCAGTTTAAAATTTACAGAGACATATCTGTTGTCGATGCTTATATTTCAATAGTGATCTAAATAAAGGGATATGGGATACATTATACAAATACAAAGTGGTCGCCAGCCTTTGCCACTCTTTGTTTACAACCATTTTACTATTGACGCTCCAAGACCCCTGCCACTCAGCCACCCAGCCCTTATAATACCTCCATGACCCAGCCAGACGAGCGTTGGCACAGCTGGTCAGGGTAGACAGAACAGCCAATCAGAGTGGAGAGGTTTTTTCTCTCCCGCCCTCTTACTGGGAGGGCCTCAATCTTACCCATTGCATCTTTAAAGGGACACTCCATCCATTTGCATTAAGCATTGCTAGAAACCAAGTCATATTTTTGAATGGTCGTGCATCATTCCCCCATTTCTCCAGAGATGGGATATATCTGTATTTACTTCTAACACTTCCTTCTTCAAATTAAGTCATATGACGATTTTGACATCATTTAAAGAAGGAAGTGTTAGAGTTCAGGCTCTGGTGAGACTACAAGCACCGACTTTTCTTGGACAAGAAGGCACCAAAATAGTATGTTACATTTCGACTACAAATATGACCGACTTTCAATACAGATCAATGTGAAAATTGGTGGAATGTCCCTTTTACATGATAAGCTAATGCTGTTTCCTCCAGTTTCCTTCAGAGGTCTATGAAGGTAGTTTACCACTATGGATGCAATAACAGGACTGTGTTGAGAAACCTAAATAGTTACCATAGCCATGTCCTACAACATGGACAGTAACCATGATGACTATGACAAGAGAGCTGATTGTGATTGGTTAAACTGATTCATTAGCAGGCTAGAGCAATCAACAATCAGCCTTAATAAATGTTGCTTTTTGGCAAAAAACTGATTGTGTTGTATGCCCTGTGATTTATTATTGTTTTGTTGACTCAACAAGCAATCACGTTCAATGTAAAATTACCTTAAGCAAGGTAACGTGAATATTTAAACTGAATAACACAAAACAATGACAGAGTACATTCAAATAATAAATACTATATGAATTGCATATTTAAGACGTCATGAAGGGCAAAATCATTCTAGAATTTTCCATTTAACCAACGCTCAGTTGGGATGCATTGACATGTGACCCACAGCCTGTCACAGCTGGATCAAAGACCCTTGGCGCGATGCAGAGACACTGCAGATCTTCACAGAACTACCAGCTTTTATCATCCTGTACAGTGTACACAAGGGGGCAGCCAAGTGTTTCCAACCTCAAATGTCCATGAATCGACAAGCATCATAAGGGTCTGCTCTGTGGTACATGGCTAGCCTCCACATAGTGGGAGGCACTTAGTGCATTGCAATCACTGAAAATAACATGTTGGTATTTCGCCCGAGGCATCCATTACATTTTTGTCATGCATGTTCCCTGCTTGACCAATCAGTGATGAGCTGACACAAACCTCCGCAGAGACGGGCCACTCGCTGACCTCTGCGTGCCTCTTCAAACCCGTGAGCAGTGGCTTTAAACACAGAATCAGACCTTGGTTTGTGGGCATAAGAAAACTAGCGAGCCAGTAGGGCACTTTGTATGCTTGTTTGGCTGAACAAAGATTTTGTTTCTTGAATATTGCTGTTTGGTGAATACTACACTGCCCCCTAGTGAGCATATGTATGTTGGTATGGAGGAGAACAGTTGAGAGAGAGAGAGACACACACAAATAAAGACAAGGAGAATCTAGGTAAAGCTTTTTTTAACACATTGCAAGCTGTATAATGTATTACATAGTAATACATTAAACTGTATTCTAGTCAATATTACTGTGTGTGGTTCATCAGAAGCTCAATTTTTACACACAAATTTTAAGAAATAATATATAAGAATCCACTCGGCTACGTAATCCACTACGGCTCGTCATTGCCAACCGTTGATGAAACAGAATCCTGTGCACATTCTGTGATGCATGTCTTTGTGATGAGGGGAGTGGACAATATATGTTAAAATAAGTTGTCCTTCCTTGGTTTCTCTTCAAATGAGGTGAAAATGGTCTGTATATCTAAAGGTTGATAGTTGCGTAACATGGCACACAACACAATTTGGCACAAGAGAACAAAATCGCTAGAAAGGGTGAAGAAAAAAAACAAAAGAACGGGACTGACATAAAAATGAACAGGTCAGCTACACCCTGAAAAAAAGCAACCAATACAATGGGGTGAGACGCCATCAGATGTGGAGTACAAAGCAAGATATAGACCATGTTGAGAGGAGCTGGACAGAACTGACACCACCAACAGACAACGACCAAATGGCAGAGGGCATAATTACCACGCTCAGAGGTGATGGCTGAGGAGGGGGAGACAGAAAACAGCAAAAAGGCAAAGAAAGGGAACAGAAGAAAAGCCAGTAGTCAAATAGAGATTTAAAAACCCCCTAACAGATTTGAAAAAATTAAATAATTCTTACAAATCAACTGGTAATGAAAATAATTGATATAAAAACTGGTAGCACTTTATAACAAATTCCCTTAGTAAGCCAGATGATGTATCAACATTAACTTATTCTTTATCATTACACCATAAGCTGCGAATAACTTACATTTAGTAAAATGATTTGACAAATCATGAATAATCATACAAATTGACAACCAAAACACAGATATTGAATCTGCCAGTATAAGCAAATGTTTAATATTTTTATTTTTTACTATTGTCGCAAAATCTTGACATTGATTATGAACTAATAATATGAATACTATTAATATGAATACAATGAATATAACCTATGAAGCTTGAAATCAATATATTCATGGTTAATGGTTTTAATAAATGTACTTGTGAATAGAGCTAGTGTTAACTAGAGCTGGGAGTCACAGTAACTTAGGATACTATCACTATACGATACGTTGCCCGCAGCAACGATGATATCCCAATGCAGCTATACTTGATACATGAAAATTCATTTACGCTGCATCAGGATATCTGTGTGACTGTGTGATAACAAATGTGTTTCATGAAAACCTGGGACATCAGAAATCGTGTTCTGATGTTGTGCTAGAAGGCAATATGTGATGGATAAGGAAGAGAGAATACAGTTCTGAGTGAATTTATAATTGGGTCTGTGTATTGGTTTGTTATTAAATGTTATATAATATCAGGTGGTCAAAAGAATAAGGTGTATGGAATGCATGGGTTATGCAAATTCAATATAATAAATCATGGGAGGTTATTCTAATTTAATCAGATAATTCTTTGTACAGGCTAGAAGGGAAGAAAAGTGCTTTAAGTGTACATATACCAATGTAGGTATTCCTGGAAGATCAAACACACTGTAGATTAAATATGTTAAGGTTTCAATACTCAAAAACTAGGGGTTATCCAAGATAATAATTCCCATAGTGCTGGCACACATTTGTATTATTAAGTCCAGTTTGGGGTTACATGCTGTTAAAGAAGGCCTAATGTTTTTGCGGATATTTGGGGTCTGAAAAAGTTTGAGAAACACTGATATAGACAAAGTTATTTCTATATAGGGTCAAATCATAATACAAATATATGGTTATGGCCAACACCGAAAATAAACCAAAACTGGTGGTACGTAGTAAGAGTAAACCTTAATCCTAAATCAAGTAATCATTGGACCTTGAGCGGATTCAAGATGGTTACACCAGAGAAGTGCCAGAAGATGATGAAGGATGGCGCACTGTCTTTATTCTAATACAGACAATAGGCGTGTAGGTCAAAGTCACATCATAGTTTCAGCTGCACCACGTGGATGTGGCAACCATCATGTCGGGCAAATGACCAAAATGGCTTGCGTTTGCCCATGTTATCATACCTTATCAGATCATCATCTTCTGTACGGTAACTACTGGCTTGCACATTGTTGTTACCACAGGGGGACATTTAATTTTCACTTCCAACTTGTTAAATATGTGATACAATGATTTAATTAGGCTTTAGAGACGATAATTTAGACAACTCCAAATCTGGATGTTTAAGGACTAGGATTACCGCGGTTCAATCAACCAGTATGTTTCCAATAGTCAATACATAGTCAATGCTCTTATCTGTCCATTCTGAATCATGTTTTTGGATATACTTACATACCTAATGTATCCACACACAATTAACCCACATCACAAACAAAGTTTCTCAGAAGCAACAAGGTGGTAAAGTCCTGTGAGCTTAAACAAAGAGCCCTTGTTACAGCGCCATTTGTACTCAAACAGTGAGGTTATGTACATCTAAACAGGCGGGAACCAGCTTCAGACCACATTCAGTCTAGATGGACTCGTCAGCCTGAACCGTGAAGGTGCATTCAGAGTGGGGATTCATCCAAACACAGGCTGAGGTGAGTGTGAGTGAAATGTGGCCTTCCTTTCTGACATTACTTTTTAAATCAAGACACAATCATGGATAATATCAAACCAGAAGTTGTTTAATTCCATCAAGACCAAAAACTGGATTAGACAATGCACAAACTAGGGGGTAAATGTATGAATGAATGAATGAATGAATGGTGATGAAGCTGCCCGCACCCTTCCCTAACACTCCGAACCATAAGGTGCACCGCTGAGTGTTGCTAGGCCATGATGTAGACGGACATGGTGATGCTTAGTGCAGACAATACCAGTAAGTAGACTTTAAAGATGAAGGAACAATCATGAGGTGAAGACCATAGATGATTAATGTTTATGAAGACAATGCTCAAAAGCTACAGACTGTTAAGACATTTGGCATCGTTGAAAGAAGTGAATCATCATTTGACAGTGATAACCCATTTAATTGATTGTGTCATTTAATCTATAGAATTGACTTTTGTAAAAAATATATAGATCATTTGGCAATCACAAACACTGCAATGATTTCAAGTTGATTTAAGCCAAATGGACAGCTATGTTAAAAAGACCCACAATTGCTTAATCACAAAGGCAAATAATAACTGAATGTATTTCACCCAAATGTCACAATATATAAATTGAGTAAGTTTTGTCTTCCAAAATGAGCTGGTTGAGTGAATGATTAAAAACTTAAAGATGAAGGCTGATAAGTGTACTAGGAGCAGTATGTTTGGGATTCATAAATAATAGATTAGTAGAACATAGGAAGAAAAACATAATTACTGTTATAACAAATGATAAGCCATGAAAGTTG
This sequence comes from Gadiculus argenteus, assembly GCA_900302595.1. Lineage (NCBI taxonomy): Eukaryota > Metazoa > Chordata > Actinopteri > Gadiformes > Gadidae > Gadiculus > Gadiculus argenteus. The sequence goes on from OMLJ01113333.1 coordinate 17,141, forward strand.
TACTTTTATTTAAATGTAAATATCCATTGTAAGCAGACCTGCAGCACCAACAGGTTGGTCGGCATGAGTGGTGTTTCCTGGCTAATGACTTTATGAGCTGAATACACAGGACTGTGCTGTAGCCTACCTGATCCTTCCTCTGTCACCATGCCCAGTCCCTCCGCCTTGTTCTGCCTCTCGAACGCATTCAGATCCAGAACACTGAAACACACCACAAAGTCTTAGCATCTCCCTTTCTGTTTACATGTTTACCTGGAAAGCCGTTAACACAAAAACAAACAGCCATCACAGCCATCCCCCCTTCCACTGTAAAGCGTCTTTGAGTGTCTAGAAAAGCGCTATATAAATTACATCAATTAATTAATTAATTAATCATGGGAAGAAAAGCTACAATCCTGTTGGTGGTGTTACCGGCATTCGTTTTGATTAAGCCACTATTCGGAAGCCACGGGAAATCAATCAAAGTGTTCCCCTTACATGGACAGGAGCTAGGCTACTGTCTGCAAGTCATTGCTGATGGAAAGCACATGCTAACCCAGCAAGCTCCCTGAATCTTGGTAAGGCTTTTTCCAGTGAATGTAACTCAACAATGAAAACTCCTAATGTGTGGGCGACCCGAGGTGATAGCAAGTTGGAGTCTGTAACCTTTGACACGTCAGAACTTATTGTGATCTCTCTCCATTCACCGAGAGCTGGTTCCACACAGAGCAGCCCAGGATCAGGGCTGCAGGAGGGGTGGACCTCTATGGCAGGGTAGTGAGGTGCACCCTACTGTACGGGTGTCCTGCCCGGGGAGGGAGGGGCTTGTGTGGCTTGCAGAGAGACACCTCTTCATATATCTCTCTGACCAGTAAGGGTTTGGTTTGGATGCCCTGGGGATTGTTTTGGTGACAGAATAGAGCTTGTGAGACCTACGGGAACTTTTGGAACAGAATAGTGACGACACTCATGACGATCTAGCCCAAGATCACAAGATTCAACCAGAGGCAAGATTCAACTTGGCGGCCTATTGACTAAAGCCTATTGACTAAAGAAAACACAGCAAGAGCTAAAACTTAAAGTTAACAAATTACTAAAACATTTAAATCTAAACATCTAAACCGCACCTGCCATATACAACAGCAGATTTAACGGACCTAGAAACATTCATCGACCACTACTGCCATCAGCAAGACGACATGGACCCGGAACCCGAAAACCCCAACAAACGGAAAAAGAAAGACTCCTCAACAGATACAGATGATCAACAAAAAACTGGACCTTTTGGTCACACTACACCAAGAAATAAAAGACAGACTTGAGAGCCTGCGCACCATCACATCGTAGCACTGAAGCAATGGAATCAGGAATTACAAACCACAGCTGATTCACAAAGCGAAAAAATGCAAGCCATCACCAAAGAAAACAAACTACCGGTAATTACATCAGTTCCTGGACTTACAAGCCCGTTCTATGTGTGACAATCTGAAATTCTCAGGCATCCCAGAGCAAACACCTGATAATCCGAAATGCCTCACAATTCATGGAAACCTATCAGAAAATACCCGCTGACACCGTTCTAAACATCACCTTCCAGAGAGTTCGCCATCTCTGCAAACATTCAGATGGACCCATTATTGCAAAATGTGAACACTTTGAACAAAAATAACTTCTTTAAACCAAGCGATGGGAACTTAAAGACAAACCATTTGGCCTCAATGACCAATTCCCACTTGAAATAAATGAACGCTGTAAAATACAAAAAAACGAAAAAAATGAATCCTAAAAGAAAACAGAAACAACAATAAATGTACAGCTTTTGTGGTTGACAAGCTGTACATTGATGGGAAGCTATTTCACAACACAAATTACACCATGGCTCTTCTGAATTTACTAAATCACACACATGAACCAAACTGAAATAAATACTTCACTTTGCTATTTACGGTATAGACACTTATTCAATTGCTTCCTGAATGTAAAAGCGAGGAGAGGTTTCTAAACTGCCTGACCACACTGTGTGTGCCCTCTGACCCAGGGGTACCGGCTGCCAGCCAATCATGTCCTGGCCGTAAAGCTCATGCTTCCGAGGACTGCGCATAGCGGCGTACCCCACTGTAAAATAACGAGGACTGTTGAACCAGTACCAGGGTTAACTATAGTCAGTACGTATCAGGGATTGAATCATCAAACCACATCAGCAGGTGGTCTGGGACAGAGTCTGACCAAAAGGGTGAATGTATTCAACTTCCCACTACACACATAAAAGTCCTGTTTCTCATTCTCTTATTCTGTTTCACTCTTCTTCTGTTTCTTTCAGCCAGTGATACATGTATAATGCAGACCAACAAGGGAATATTCTAAATTCTGCTTCCTGTAGTTCTTCAGCATTCATGGATGCATGAGAGTCAATGTTAATCAATAAGTTTCATACTGAGACTTAAGGTCTCCTTCAGTTTTACATTTAGACACTAAGACATGTGTTTGCTGTGCTTCGTCTCTGAACAACATACCTGCAGGACTGCATGAGGCCGGCCAGACCCTGGAAGAAACCCACATCCTTTTTGTCCCTCAGATACTCCAGCATTTTCTGTCAAGAACAAAACAAGACGTAACCTGGTAAGAAAGGTACATTCTCTATTTTTTACAGACATTACATGTAATCTCACATTTAACCTAACCTTAACCAGGAAATAGATTAATGTGAGTACTGGCAGGCTGAGAGATGGTCTTGAGTTGTGACAGGTCTACCGGAACACCATTTTATGTTTCTTACTTCCAATGAATTGGGTACATCAGTCCCCTGATTCTAAGACTAAGAACATGACAAGTACAACATCCAGGACAGGAAGAATGCATATGGGTTCCTCAATTTAGAATTTGACAAAGGAATATCTGAAACCTGCAGTGGAAACGGATTTCCGTCAATGTGAGTCCCCCCCCTCTCTCCACTTGCTCTGATTTCCCTCCGTCTCTTGCCGATACACATTACACACACATTTAGAGCAGCCCATTCCGGCGTTTCACTGGGAGAAGAGAACGTCTGGGAACAAGGTTCAGGTACCTGCTGCACGGTGGAGTTCCCCCCGTTGAGGACTGCTATCCCCAGCTTCAGAGTGGACGCCACCATCGGACCCATCTCACCTAGGATGAGACACACATACCGCTACTGCATTAGTGCCTGATGGTAAATCTGGGTGCTACAGCACAAAGTACTGGACAGGAATAGACATTACAAAGAGATGAACATTGGTTTAAAATACAAAAAATATATAATTGATTAGCTACTTCTAAAGCCCAAAGCACATGGGATGGGTCGTGTCAGGACAGACCTCATCATTGGGTAGTGTTTGTTGTTGATGGCTGTTTTGAGCAGCCTCACCTGGCCCGACTGACTGATTAGACTCTGGGGCTGATGAGGCTGCACACATTGGTTCATATGGCAATAATTTCACACAGGATGAACCAGCCATCACCACACAATGCAATAAATGCTCCAACATAGCGCTGGCATCGTGGTAAGCCTTAGCACAGAAGCCAGCATTAGCAGCAATGAGAGCCAATGCATAATACCTCCATTCATTGCATTTAGCATAAATTACAAACGACCCAACCTTCTGTGACCATGAGCTATAATGAGCAAAACTGGCATTCAAACCAGCAACATTTAATTTTCCAGCCTAACATTAACAGATTTGGGCAATCAGATATCACTAAATCGCAACACATTTCAATAACAAGTTGCATTAACGTCCAGATGGATATCGGATATTGAACTTGCAGTATTATACTCGAGGATCTAATTTGACATCCCAATTGTAATCCCAGAGCACCTACTGACATGGTTTCACAAATCCAATCGATATTAGATGGCTGTATATACACCTGGAGAAGTATGTGTATTGCTTTTTTCTGAATCATATCCGAAAGGCTAAAACCCATGTGAAGACCAGGTGTGAAGGTCTCTGAAACTCAACAATTGTTGGAGCAGACCTTTGCTGGCGCTGATGGTCTGCAGAACCATCTCAGCCGCTCCCCGGTCGTGAAGACGAGCCTGCTGGTAGAGCAGCTTCTGCTTCTCCATCTCCTTCTCCTGTTGTTGGGTAAGGCCATCATGATGGAGACAATGTTCTCACAGCAACTAATTTAATCTCTTTAAAAGTCACACCAATAAATCAATATTTGTTGCACACCCATTTCCAGGGGAATACCAGTTAAATCCACATCGACAGTGCTATGAAGTGGTAGAACTGAATGCGATTGTGAGTGAATGTAGGCATTGTAATTTGAATCCTTCTTCAAAGTGAAAAAGTTTGGGAGACTGCGATGGAAAGAGCTCTGCTTTTGTACGAGATGCAGACAACCGTTCATCCGTACATTCAGTCTAGATAAGATAGAGGTTCTCATCCAGACACAATAAGTCAGGTGCTGAACTCAGCCATCGCCGGTCGTCAGCCAATGTGAAGCAAAAGGACGTCTTCTTCAAATGTCTGAATGTATGAATGTAATCCTTCAGTGCAATCATTTCAATGATGATAATGAAACACTAAATGTAAAAATGTAATTGAAATCTTCCTGTTTAGGAACATTAAACGGGAACAGACAACATACTTCAAAGCTTTTGACTTCGTCTCCATCCTCCTCCACCTCGTCGTGGCAGCTCTGCGGGCGGAGAGGGAACAGGAAATTAGGTCGGCCACTAGGGGGCTTCCACTACTGCTACCTTTACATTAGTCTATCCAAGAAATAGAAAATAATAAGTAAGTATTTTTGGGGAATTGAACTGGGCCTTACCTTGGCCATTATGTCGGCGTAGGCCATGTAGAGATTGTCTTCATCTAATTTGCTGCAAAATAAAAGAAACAAACTGTTTAGTACAAGCTCTTTCATACCAACACTGTATTGTTTTGTTTACATAAACCAGAGTAATTTCAAATACTTCTTGGCAATTCAAGTCAATTTCTCTAAAAATCTAAAAATCTAGAATTTCTCTAAAATTCTCAAATATACCCGGGTCCAAGCTAGCCTGGAGACCAGACTCTCTGACTTTGCAGAGTCTGGCCTAGATCTATTGGCAAACTTTTATTTCCTAGTTGGTGGACGTTTGGTAATGACGTATGTTATGCGCCACCGCTGGACTGGAGTGTGGAACAGCGTCAACGTTTCAAACTCAGCGCGCAACTTAAACGTAATGGCTCTTGGGAATGGCCTCTGTTCGCTGGTTGGTCCGGCGTGATCTGGCCGGAGTAAACAAAGGTGGATCAAGCTATTCCAGACCGAGTACTGTGGGGAAAAGAAATTGAGCGGAAGTATGTAGACAGGCGGAGCCAGGCTAGATCCAAACTACTATTTTTAGTCTTTTAGAGTGTGTACTCCAAGCCCATGCTTGTGTGTTCATATCCCACCACCATCTCTCAATCCCATTCCGATCAAAGGTTTACAATGAGAGCAAATCATTTGCAGACTCTGCAGAGAACCTTGCAGCCGTGTGACTGGTTATCTGTCTCCAGAGATGAACCCTGTCGCAGAATGTGGTTTCACAAAGTATTGACGTATCTACCGTGGCATTGTTTGCAAGCAGTCGCCAGCTGTCTATTTTGCAAATCTTCAGAACTGGATCTGAACTGAGCTCTTCTGTGGAGCTCAGTTCATGGAGAGCAGCGTACCATTTCTCAGTGAGAGTGGTTCTCTCATGCAGAACAACATACCACTTCTCAGTCAGAGCGGTTCGGCTGAACAGCTGAATGAGTTGATGCAGAGGGTCGATGTGCTTCAGAATGTCTTCCTCTTCGGCTGGCTCGTCCTCGCCAGATTTCTGTACAGTCATGCACAGACAAAACACAGATAAATACAGGAAGACACTTAAAATAGGAACATTAACTATCGACACATCTAAAAAGCAACATTGCATTTAGACAAAACACTGAGAAATCGAGACTGTCTTGGCTGGATAAAATCGGACCACTTTGACCCTGACACTGTCATTTCTACAGCTAACTGCTAACTAGCAATATGCTTTCTGTAACTTCCCAGGGCAATGTAGTTGCAACTCTGTCAAGGGTATATAGTGGAGTTTTGAGGGGACACATACAGCCAGGTCCTCGATGAGTTTATCTTCAAAGTAGTGGTCTTCTGCCTCGATCCAGGACTTCTCGTAGCCTTGAAGAAACAGGTTGACAGCTCTGTGTCTGAGGAGGATGAAAGGGAGCGAGAAAGAGGCCTTTATATCTCCCCAGCTTTCATTCAAATTGTGTACGTGTTAAAAAGAATATAAATATGGACAGGAAAGGTGCTGTAAGAATCTAGTCCTAATGTGAATACCTGGGCAGGTTGTACAGGGGAGCCATCCTGAAGCACGCCACCACAGCCCTCTTCCTCTGCTTGGACAGCAGTTTGTGCCACACAGCCTTCTTACTGCGCTGGGGATGCTCCACCTGCAGGACAGGGACAGGTCAACCACCGTGTTAACATGGGAGTATCGGGAGTCCAGGCCCTGTGTGGCTATTCTGTGTGGTACACCACTTCTCTGAAATAAAAGTATGTCAGGTTGTGGCAAAGTGTATGTTTGGCAAAGCAGGGAGTCAAATGGGTCTAAAAGGAATACCTTGTACCTTGTGTTTTAGATTTGTCCATTATTAAGCTACAACGCTGTAGCTGTCATCAGCGAAACGGACAGAGAATACGGAGGAATAAAACTGGTGTCTTTCCCTTGGCTTGACCTGGTCAGGTTTGTCCTACCATCTCGCTCAATGAGAGTTGAGTTGTGTTGTTTCAGGAACGGTTGAAACATGAGTCAGCTGGAGAGCGTTGAGCGTTGAGAAAGCCTAGTTAAGTTTTATCTAAAAGATTCAGGTGAAGGAGAGTTAAGAGTGTATATGTACTGTATGAATAGGGAAATGTACTGCAAGAACGCAACAAGGCGAATTAGGAGGCAGTCTAGTCAATCAAAAGGTAACGAAACAATTTATATTTTCAATTTATATTTAACAATTTATATGTATATATTTATATTTCTCTGTAGGGATCCCAATCGGTGAAAGGTTTTCCTTGTGTTTTTTTTTTTTTGAAGGTCTTCAAAAATGTTTTGAAGACCTTATCAAGTAATCTATTAACCCGTCCGGTGTACTTTGGATTATATTTTTGGATTATTATTTGTGTTTGTGAATGTGATAATCTAGATTTAAAACGGTTAAATGTGTGCAGACCTGGTCTAGGTGGAAGAGGACATGAGCGATGTCTAGCACCCTCTCCACAGTCTTCTCCGGATCAGAGGTCTCCTCATTGCGGTTGGGAAGGTCTCGGTACAGGGCCATCTGCCATCGAATCGCTGGGTCTTCCAACTGGGAAACAAACAGATAAAGACGTCTAGAGGTCTGAGTCTACAATGCAGTGGGAATGGGTCACACTCTGGTCTGATACCTAAACTGGTAGTCAGGTCAAGTCATGCACATTTTATTTGTATAGCTCTCAATAGCAGTTATCGTCTCAAAGGGCTTCACAGACCATATACGGTATGTAAAGGAAAACAGCAGCAGATACGCAACAGAACAAGGTGTCTAACAAAGATGGTTTCACCTTTCCTTGAAGATGAAGATTGCTTTTGATGATCTCCCGAACTTCATCTTCTGTGTCTTTCTGTTAAGTAATCCAAAAACATTGTATGTAAGGATTCAGGCACATTATGGGGACTGAGATTCAAGCAAGCAATGTGTTTAAACAATAAATACAGCAAGTTTGTTGTACACCAATGCTCAAATGCTCATGCAATATCTGAGATTGTGAGATTTCAGTAAATTTTTCAATCGGATCCTGTTTTTAAAACATTGCGCTTTTATAGATTTTTTTTTTCAGATATGGAACAGTACTAGTACTAATAGCAGTACTATGTACCCCATTTCATTAGGTTAATCTAAAAGAAGTGGTTTCAGGGTTGTCTTGAGGAACCAGGTTCTAACCAACAGCAGCGGGGTGAAGCACCTGAGTGAAGCGGTTCTTAGCCAACGCTATGAGCTCCTGGTCTCCCGGTGCGCAGATGTTCAGCCCCACCGGGAGCATGCGCTTCAGCGTGGCCACGATCAGGCTGGTCTGCATGGTGTAGCGGTCCCCTTTCCTCTTCATCTTCTTCCTCTCCTGGTCCGAAATGGCACCCTGGGGAGACAGAGAGATGGTGACCACCAGGGGTAGCTACACCCCTTGAATTTGAACTGTAGATGTGTTGTCAAGAGAAAGGGGAAATGTGCATATTGACAGTGAAGAAGAGTGAGATATGGTGAATCATTTGGGGGAGACTTTGTAATGACTCTGTAATTGTAATTAGTTGCAGATCCATTTCTATATTTAAAGTAGATCTTCTTTGTTTGAAGCAGGTGCTCCAGACATCCAGCCTCCAAAAGCCTGAACTTATTCCCTCATCGGATGTCTCCTTCCTAACCGTTGCGTGGGCACTAAACGCGACCCTAGAGGCGTACACCGTCTCACACGGAGGTTCCTGATCTCCCAATACAAAGTGTGCCCTTGGTAACAAGAGCAGTGGTCTGGAACGTGTTTGCTGAGGGCCGTCGTTGGTCCGCCTGACTCGGCAGCAGTCAGAGGGGCTAAAGCCAGCCGGACTCCACATTCAAAGAATGTTTGTTTCTGCCATGTTCCCAAATGGAACAATGCTCAGTAAAACTTATTTTCAAATCAAACAAATTCCAAAGCAGAATTAATATGATATTAACATTTCCAAAAAGGCTATGGAGGTGTTATCTGCCTCTACAGCACTTGCTGGGTTTTGGGATTGTCCTGGGTTGTCCTGTCCTGGGATGTTCTGAGCCTTGCTGCCCGTGTTGGGTCCAGACTAATATCTGGAGGCCAAACCAGGCTGAGCTCCTGAGGTTTAGGATGACTTGGAGTGTGCTACATGACATCTCTAAAACATCTCTTGATATCGTCTCACCTTCGACATCTTGGACTTTGTATCGGTGATGAGGAAAGACATGTTGTTGATCTCATTTTGGACCACAAAGTTCTGCTCTTCCCTCTTGAAGTTCTGCACAAGAAGCAAGAATTATACTCACTTCCATTCACAATGTTTCACTATAAATTGATGTGTGAACAAAGGCCACACTGCTATTACAATATTAAATCAGTCCTGAAACACATCTCCGGCATGTAGGAAAATGCCTCACTCGATTTTAAGCTTATTCCAGAAATGAGGTATGAAGTGATTTATTCATGTTTAATATATATCTTTTGAGTCCCCTAATGATTATGGTGCTGCCCGGGGTTGAATTTGGAGTGTGGAGTTTGTGTTTGCTGGTATAAATTCAGCTTCAGAACAGGAGATGAAGTAAAGGTTCTTTACATGCGACTTGGCCCAGAAGATGAAGACTTCGGCGACCATGCGGAACAGCTCCTCTGCCTCTGGGTTGGGTTCCTTCAGCCACTTCGCTCTGGGAAAAGGTACAATTTACCTCCAGTTGGCACCTCTCATACCACACGTGTTACCTGTTTAATACTTAATACACATCGGTGGTAACTGTGGTATGAGCAGAATACATCACGCCAATAATCTGAAACAACCAAAATCTGCTGGGTTACTGTGAAGTTTGGTATTAATCCAACAATATTATGATGTAAAAAAAAAGAAAATAAAAGATTTAAACTGAAGGAAAATGATCGGTGGCAAAAGAGTTGTTTTTTAAATGAACAATCAAGAATTACAAGCATGACAATTTTTCAATATTTCAAAAGTGTATAAAAGTCTGAACATACACACACAATAAGGTAGCCTACCTGTTGTAGTCGACGAAGCGAATGAGGAGGGGGTAGAAGGCATACAGGTCCCGGACCAGGATTGTAAACTCATCCAACACCAGCAGCTCTGCCTCGGACATGTCCCCTCTGCCCTCGGCTTTTGTCTGCTCCTCATCCATGAGGACCACCGCTGCTTTCTGGAGAGAACCGTTACAGAGGCCCCATGATGAGGTTATACTCCACCCATAGTAAGATACACTTTCTGGGGATAACCCTTAGAGAGGCCCTATGACGAGGTTATGCTACCATAACAGGACAGCCTATAGTTGGATAGCCTTTCTGGAGATAAAGGGGAGAGAACCCATGAGGGCAGCCTATACACTAATCCGGCGAAACCGGAAGTAAAGCAGCGCCGCCATTTCTGAGGTGCTGGAAACCACGTGACTTGCTGTGTTTTACTAAGGTAGTAGCGTGTTTGTCCCGTAAGTTGTTGATGCGAATTGTTATTTTTCAGTTATTGCAATTGTAAAATTGCAATATTAATAATTAATAAATTAATGTTTATAATTGCATATATTATTATGCACTTTTCAAAAGTAATTTTGACCTTCAATCAGTGCCCTGTAGTTGGCGTTCTGAACCCCATCGCATGCCCGACGATTAATAAAAAAAATCCTGAATACCTGTAAGAACATATCAAACATATTTTACTGCTACAACTGGTCGTGGTTAATAGCTATTTGCAACTTGTGAAGCTTGTGAACATATTAGCAACACAGCTAGTAATGACAGCAAGGTTTTATTGTTTTATTGTCAATTAACACACATCTTAATACATTATGTTGTCAA
>OMLJ01113335.1:0-10596 GCA_900302595.1 Gadiculus argenteus
GCAGTCTGCGGAGGAAGAAGAGCCGCTGTCTTGCCGTCTTTGTGATGGCGTCGGTGTGGTGGGTCCAGGTCAGGTCCTCGCAGATGTGGACCCCGAGGAACTTGAAGCTGCTGACTCTCTCCACTGTTGTCCCGTCGATGGTGATAGGGGCGTGCCCGGCTCCCTGCCGCTTCCTGTAGTCCACAATCAGCTCCTTGGTTTTCAGCTCCTTGGAACTTAGGTTTCCTATCTCATCTCTATCTGTGTTTACATATGCCTGTGTCCGTGGGACACAGGGGAGGGGTTTATGACGCGTCCTGACCTCCTGTGGAGAATGGGGGATCCTGATAGGAGACAGGGGTTCACTGAACCATCTTTATGACATCAACTGGAGCTCCAAACAAACAGATTGCCATCTGTTCAGAGAGGGGGTAGCAGTCCAGAGAGTATAAGAATCATTTAGTTTATCAGAACTTTGTCTTTCAACCAGCGAAGCTCTTGAGTGGAGGTTGGGAGACCGGGAGCTTAGCTACTGACGGGCTTTCGTAGCGTCAGAGCTAGCTTCCTGAATGGAGGGGACTCTCAGCTGGGCCTTGGGTCATGCGGTAGGCCTGGTTATTGTCTTTTGTTATGTTATGTTCAATGTTATATTTCCATGTTGTGCTGTATAATCGTCTTGTATGTCACTGTAACATCATTATCAAAATACAATCAAAATACAATCATGATTGTGTGCTTTTTGCATTTAAAAATCGCATCTGGTTTAGGCAGCATATTCTTATATTAATATTCATATTTATAAGTGTATTTTGCCACGACAACACACACGACACACACACACACACAGACGCACACACTGACACACACACACACACACATACACACACACGCACACACAGACACACACACCGACACACACACACACACAAACACATATCCACACACACATCAACACACACACACACACAGACACACACACAGACACACACACACAGACAAACAGGAGTGTACACTCAGCGCCGCCCACGGCCACTCATCCAGAAATGAAAGCACTTTCACTTGATTTCTGCTGGGACCTTTTCTGGCAAAAGCAACGGAGGAACAATCGATGAGAATCCCATCAGGTAGAAATGAAATGAACAGAAGAGAACAGGATGAGGTTAGCCTGGGACACAACACCTACACGTCCTCAGCTCTACCTGATATGCACCGCGGCGGGCTGGCAGGCTTTTGTTCACTAAATGCACCTGTTCCCTCCTCCCTCCAAAGACATGGCAACTAGTGCTCCTGGTTTACAACACTGTACCTCTGTGGATCTACTCTGGGATTGAGGATTTTTATATTATTGGCCATACCCTCAACTGTAAACGTTCCATGTGCAGAGATTTATCGACACAAACGCAACAACCATCAATAATGTAATCATAAATAAATACCCTGTTTCCTCTGAGCTGATACACACACAAACACACACAATGGTGTATATGTTTTGTGCTAAAACTAACCTTTGTTAATCATCTCATTAGTTGATGAGTTTGATTAATTGATTGATGATGTTAGTCATTTAGCAAGTAATTAAGTAGTAATTTATCAAATAATTATCATTTACAGGGTATAGCTTCAAAAATAGAAACATCTGTCCTTTTAAGCATCGGTGACTAATACCAGTTGATATTATTTATGATACTTTGTAGACACAAATAGTTGATCAGTTCATTGGCAAGTAATCAATAGGTGATAAAGAATTAAAATGATTGTTAGCCGCCAGTAGCCTGAGCAGTAAATGGAGCTAACATACGTGAATCTGTTCTGATTCGGGTTAGCCTCCGAGGCTAGCATGGATGATAAACAGACAATTACTTTGGATAGAAACCTTGTACACTGTGTAGAAAACAGTTAGCATAACACCGTAGTATATTATGCAAACAAACTGAGACAAGCAGAAAGTCTCTGCTCAGTCTGCTCTGATCTGATCTTCAGTAGGAGCTTGAGTGTAGCGCCCTGCTGCTTTGGCAGAGAAGATTGATGTTTTGTTGAGAAACCGTGTCTCTTACAAAGAGGTTGATTATGGGATTTCAGAAGTGTGTGTAACCGTATGAAGAAAGAACTCCATTGGGGTTTCGGCTGAAATGGCAGTTTTCCAAGCGAGTAAGAGAGAGAATATGTACTCAAGAGAGTGTGGCGCGTGTGCTGGAGCCGGGATGACTTTCTTTAGTTTCTGTTGTTCCCCAGATGCCCAGTAAATCAAATTGAATTGCCATTAAGGACTGGGGTATGTTTTCCTCCTGAGAGATCAGTGGAAAACACAACCTTTCAGTGGAGGAGAACTACATCTCACGCTCTTAATAACTTTTGATGAGAAACCTTTAATACTACAGCTTTACCTCCTCCACACAAGCTTGCAGTAAAAGCCAGGTTTCAGGTTACTGCCAGACGTGTTGCGGATGCTGTAGGTTTAATGTCATATAGCCAGGCAAGGCTTTGCTCTGTACACGTAGGAACCCAGCTTCCTCTTTCTTTATCAAAAGTCTCCATTTATTGAGCTCATGTGTTAATTTATGAATGACTATGAACAAGTTGGACATTTATTTTAAAAAGGTATTGCTATTTTTTAACCTGTGAATCCTGAGGTAAAACGTTGTACAAGTGGTGTGTATCTTTTTTTCTTCTTCTTCTTGTTTTGCTGGGTGTACTCTTATTGTCCCTATTTTTATTTTTATTTTTATTTTTATTTTTATTAGGTTATTTATTGGGGTTATTTAGGTTATTTATTGGGGTTTAAAATGGAAAAGGGGAATTGGGCTGTACAATTGTGTTGATGTACTTGGTGATATTCCCTAATATAAATTACCGTTATGTAAAAAAAAAAAAAAAAGGTATCGCTATAAAACCATACATTTAAAGTCATAATAGCATAACATTTATATATATATTTATATAGCTGTTAATTACACGACGTGCGAGATATCAAACTATCGATATGCAAATATAACTTTTGGGAGTGCAAATATACAGCGATATTACACGGTTCAACAACTGATTGTACAGCTGTCGTCAGCGCATGGTGAAACGACAGTTAAACACAGAATAAATGGTAGAATAAATGGTGGAAAACTTGAGTTATTTGTGCACTTGTCGTATGATCGTCTGTGTATTTTGTCTCGTTTTGCTGACTCGACAAAACACATCAGACTCGTAAAAATATCTAGCCGTTAGGCTTGGGCGGTATGACGGTATTACGGTATACCAGGGTATTTAGAAATACAGACGGTATGATTTTCAATACCGTCAAAAATACATTTTTTCAGTGTTGTGTCACACAATAAAACGGAGCGGCGCAAATTGATTGATTGATAGGAATGCGGGTCGCGTGAACTGAAAGTGACCGAAACCAAAACGGTAGTGACGGCTCTCGCCAGCTCTCGCGGGCCCTATTTCCCGCCCAATCTGGCAACCCTAGCAGAAGCGCGCTACAGATGAGGTTGCCAGATTGGGCGGGAAATATGGCCCAATCTGGCAACCCTGACGGTGAATTGCGTCGCGTCTCCGACATCCCGACGCAGAAGTATGAGGGCTGGAGGGGTCTGCGTAGTGACGGAGTCAGATTACGCATGACGGAGTCGGAGAAGTATAAACTACGCTTTAGTGACGGCTCTCGGTAGCACTTGATGAGTCATACCGTCATATACCGTATACCGCGGTGTGATGTCAGAAAGGTATGACGGTATGAAAATTATGATACTGCCCAAGCCTACTAGCCGTACTGAACCTGTGTAATAACCTATATACCGGTATATTAATTCTCCCGTTGGGGAGCTTTGACCGTTCCAGGTGGGACCGGGTGAGCTGGTTGGACGCCTCCACATGAGATGTCAGCACTAAATTGTTAAAATTGCTTGTCATGGCTTGTTAAATCTGCACCTGATGGTAAAATATGCAGTGAGGTGGCCTGTGAAGTCAGAGAGAGAAATAAAAAATAGATGATTGAACTGCTGCAACTTATTATTACAGTTCAGTCCTAAAATATGGATCAGGGAGTTCAATCCCAGCTTAACGATTTACAACTGCTATTTGTGGTATTGATTAGGGTGATTGGCCACGCCTGGTCTCTCTCCTACTCTCCTCCAGCCTGCAGTCACAGAGGCTGTGTCGTGGAACTTCTCTCCAGACTCAGCTTTGGTTGGGATTTCACCAACATATCATTTGTTCTTATAGGTGACATTTATTTCCTTGAAATAAGATTAACAACATGAACATTAAAAAGCTGTCGAAATCCCTACCAACTGAAATTTTAATAGCAACAACATTTAAGAAAATAAAGTCAATTTGAATTAAACAGAAGAAGACCACTTTATGCCCCTAGAAGATAGCTTCACGCCCAAAGTCCTGATACATTTGTCTGGATCAGGACGTGTGACTGAACCGAGCCAACGCCAGTGGCCTTCTCTCCTCTCCTTTCACCTTCTGTCCTCTTGTCTCCTCTCTTCTCCCCTTCTCTCCTCTCCTTTCATCTTCTGTCCTCCTGTCTAGTCTCCTCTCTTCTCCCCTTCTCTCCTCTCCTTTCACCTTCTGTCCTCTCATCTGGTCTCCTCTCTTCTCCCCTTCTCTCCTCTCGTTTCACCTTCTGTGCTCTAGTCTGGTCTCCTCTCTTCTCCCCTTCTCTCCTCTCCTTTCACCTTCTGTCCTCTAGTCTAGTCTCCTCTCTTCTCCCCTTCTATCCTCTCCTTTCACCGTCTGTCCTCTTGTCTCCTCTCTTCTCCCCTTCTCTCCTCTCCTTTCACCTTCTGTCCTCTCATCTGGTCTCCTCTCTTCTCCCCTTCTCTTCTCTGGTCCCTTTCTTCTACCCTTCTCTCCTCTCGTCTCACCATCTCTCCTCTCCTTGGCTCCTCTCTCTAGGTTGTGATATGTAGTCTAGGTGGGATTGTTTTTAAGTATCCATCATCTTTGTTTACACTGAAGTCCACATTGCTGTCAGTTTTTCTCAGTGTTTCAAGTATCAAATACTATATAATTGATACTATTTGAATTTTGTAGATATATGTGACCAGCCACAGCAAAACCAGCCAGTAGTCGCCCCAAAGGCATTTTTTGTTATTTACAGTTTCTGAAAGTGTAGTTTCTAAGTTTTCCAACGATGTCTAACGGCACAAAAAAAACGCTTCGTCCTTGGTTTACGCAAATTCGAAAGCCGACATGCTGCTGGTTTAGCCGTGGCTGGTCACATATATTGGTAACACAAACAAGATATAGTGGCTTCCCTTTCTTTTGGTCGGCAGACAGATCAAATCACCCAGAACCCTGGGTGATTTGATCTGTCATCCCCGTCTGTCCCAGCTCCAGGGAAGTATTGATATTGGCTACTGGTCTGGCAGCTTCCCTCTAAAGGGTAACTGCTTCTCATGAGCGATCAGCGGCTATACAATTACCACACATTGTTTTGTGTGTGTGTGTTTCTCTCCGTCTGTAGCAAAACCGAGCATTTGAAAGTGTCTGCTTATTACAGAGGGTAACACATACTGTACAAGTATCTCTGTGTTTGTGTGTTTGTGCGTGCACGAGTTTGTGCGTGCGTGCGTGTGTGTGTGTGTGTGTGTGTGTGTGTGTGTGTGTGTGTGAGTGCGTGTGTGTGCGTGCGTGTGTGTGTGTGCACGTGTTTGCACACGTATGTACGTGCGTCAATCAATCAATTTGCGCCGATCTGTTTTATTGGTGGCGCAACACTGATAGAATGAAATGCATCTGTATTTTTGACGGTATTGAAAATCATCCCGTCAGTATTTCTAAAGCCTAGTGCGTGCATATGTGTGTGTATGTGTGCCTGGCTGCTTGAATGTGAGAGGATAGGAGAGTGCGTGTGTGTGTGGGATAATATAAATGCATAGAGGAACACAGAGAGAGGATTCTCAGCCTGGATGCTAAGTGGAGTGCAAAGATGGTGAACTCCAGAATCCAGAGAGACGCAGTCAAACGTCTGAGCACCCCGGTGTTCCCTGTGCACCACAACAACACCCCCTGTCTGCTCTATGCAAAGTTATAGCCGTCACTCGGTTTCGGTTTCTTTCGGTTCACGCGACCCGCATTCCTATCAATCAATCAATTTGCGCCGCTCCGTTTTATTGTGTGGCGCAACACTGATAGAAAGAAATGCATCTGTATTTTTGACGGTATTGGAAATCATACCGTCGGTATTTGTAAATACCCTGCTATACCGTAATACCGTCATACCGCCCAAGCCTAATATACAGTATATATACAGTATATATATATATATTGTCAAGTGTATTTGTCTTTTTGCTGTGCTTAACCCTCACTTGATAGGGAGGTACCAATACTGAACTTTCTAACTGGGTTTCACTCAATGACCAGGCTTCTTTTATTCTTTATCCGTTTTTATTTTTCTTCTTTTTGTAGCCCAGTCATTACAGCCAGGTGAAAAACCTTAAAAAAACAGAGAACACCAACCATTTACCAATTTGTAAAATAGGCACACAGGAATGTATATGTATATAAATAACCTCATTTTTTAAATTCATAATTTTAGCTTGAATCCATCACAGATATTAAAGTAGCCTGCATTTTAAACTATGAGAGCCACCATGAATTAAATGAGTGACCAAACACACGGATCACTAAACAGGAAAATGGTGTTTAGCACACCATTCTTACCCATATAAATATTTAAATATTTACATATTAAATACATATTAATACATATTAAATCCCTACCAAATTACAATGTGCAATTCATCACAACAGTATTCCACATCAGAGTTAAATCACTAAATTAAGCAAACTACAATAAAATTGACCAACCGACATTTCCACAATACATCCCGTACTACCACGTGAATATTTACAACACAGATGCAGATACTCCAGTGCACAAACACAAAGTCTTTGATATAATTGGTACCAGATCGCGCTACACTGGTGTTTGCCGGCTCCCGCTACACATTCAATTGGATGTGCATGCGTCCTTTTTTCCTGCTCGGGTGCTCACATGTGATTGATAATTAGTTCCCCCCGACCGCAGGCGATGAGAAGGGCCGTTCGCTGCGACACCTCCCACCTCCCACCTCCCACCTTTTTGTTCTTGGACAGACAGGTTGCAAACTTTAAGGCGAACTTAAACAGTCCGGAGACTGCTCTTCTACAGGCAGAAGGACTACAAGCCGTCTGACATCTCTGCGCAATACCACTCCATTTGACCTCTCCTGTCCGGTCACTAGAAACTGATGGCTTGGTCACTGGCTTTTGATGCTGAATGGAGGCACAGTTGCTTGGTGTGACAAGAATCTCAACATCTCTCACGATGCCCTTTGAGTCGGGAGCTTCAGTGACGACTCTACCGAGCTGAAACTGACCCTGTAGAGTGTTTTGATCACAAAGCCACACAACATCACCAACACATTTCTTTCTGTGGTGTGCCATTTGGTTCTAATTAAGAGACTTGGGCCAGC
This sequence comes from Gadiculus argenteus, assembly GCA_900302595.1. Taxonomy (NCBI): domain Eukaryota; kingdom Metazoa; phylum Chordata; class Actinopteri; order Gadiformes; family Gadidae; genus Gadiculus; species Gadiculus argenteus. The sequence continues at coordinate 7,440 of OMLJ01113335.1, forward strand.
AAGCTGGCACCACACTTTCCAAAACTCATTGACCTGGGTTTGAATTTCACGAAGGCGCTTGTAGGGGTAGTTGTTAAAGTTGAAGGACTTGACGTCACCGCTGGGAGATGCTCGTCCTAAGAGAAGCGAGTTTGGTGTTACATACTCAATGCGGTCCTCTCGACTCTGGACTCTTGCATCAATAGGCCGCTCATTAGCCAGGATAGCTGCCAAATGGAGGGCTGTGAGGAACTCACTGAAAGTAAGGCTTGCCGCCTTGCTCAAACTTTGAAGTGCTCTCTTAGCAACCCTTACGGCAGCTTCAGCAGCTCCGTTTCGATGTGGTGAATTGGCGGGGAGCACTTTCCATGTCCAACTTGTCCCATTTTTTTACAGCATACTCCTCCAGGCTTGCTGTATCTTGGCTTTGCAGAAAGGTGTACAAGTGATCCAGCAAAGATCTTGCACCAACAAAATTGGTCCCAGGGTCTGACCAAACCTTGAGGGGGTGGCCCCTGATGGCAACGAATCTCTGATAGGCCATTAGAAAGCTCTCTGTGGACATACTACTGGCAAGATCTATGTGCAGAGCCCGGCTTGCCATGTAGCAAAAGATGACCCCCCAGACCTTCATAGATACTCTTCTTTTAATGTCATCTCTCACCAGGTATGGTCCAAACAAGTCAATAGATACAAACTGGAACGGTGCAGCAGGTCTTGACATTTCTACTGGTAGATCACCCATCACTTGTTGGCATACTTGAGCTCTTGCCTTCCTGCAGTGGATGCACTGGTTGACAACTTTCTGGACCAGCCTTCTACCTTGTATGACCCAAGCTTTTTGCCGCATCCTTAACAGAGTCCCGGCAACCCCTTCATGTCCTTCCTGATGACTTTGGCGTGCCAGCAGAGTCCCCAGCCAGGTGTCAAAAGGAATCAGTGGAACAGCCAAGCAGTCTTTTTTTAAATACTGTATTCAGCCTCCACACAGTAACAGCCCACTAGCTCCATCCTTGTACACAACCAGCCGGTCTGTTGTGGTGCTGGGGAAGGTAACTCCTTTTTGTGCTGCTAAACACAGATCTCGTAATGTGTCCTCTCTCTCGGCTGCAGTGACAATGGCAGCCGATGGGACTGCCTCCCACTTTGATCTTCCCCTGGATCTGCCATGAAGAAACTTCTTTGCTGCCCTCCAGACCAGCGCTAGTGACTTCATCAGTCGTGTTAGACTACTGAACCGCTTGATATCCAACAGGCTTGTAGCTGCGACCTCGGCAGGTGGCCTATGCAGATCCGTGGAGGTCGAAGTTGAATCCTGCCTGGGCTCCCGCTTGGGCTCCTGCTTGGGCTCCTTCCTTGCTCCAGCCCGGGTAAGAGCAGCAACAAAAGCCTTCTTCTGGATGCGTGTGAAGTTCTCTCTTGCCTCGGCACTTCACTGGCCATTCACTCTCTGGGAGACTCAAGAACTTAGGACCCAGCTGCCACTCTGTGCCTTCATCCAACTCTCTGGGGCTTACCCCTCTGGAAATAATATCCGCTATGTTGAGTGGCCCGGGAATCCACCACCAGTCATGGACGTCCGTGTTGCCTTGAATTTCCCCAATTCTATTGGCAAAGAACGTCTGGTAGCCGTAGCTTTCACGTTGGATAGCCCCCAGGACTGTCTGGCTATCAACCAGGTGGTACCACCTCTCCACACGAATTCTGCAGTGCTTCTGGAAATACTTCTTCAGACGGGCAGCGTAGACAGCTCCACAAACTTCAGCCTTGACAGCGTCCCCCTTATGGTCTAAAGGCGTCAGCCTGGCCTTGAATTCAACCAGCCGTATGGTCACGTCTTGTGGCAATTTCCACCGCAGGTACAGCACAGCGCCGTACGAGCGTTCACTACCATCAGACAATGTGATACCGCAGGGCTCGGCGGATGGGTCAGAAGGTGTCAAGGCTCTGACGAAACTCAACCGGCCGAGCTCAGCACAGTCTTCAAGGAGGCAGACGGCATCTTCCCGGAGGCCCTCAGACAAAGGTACGTCCCATGTATTTTCTGACGGACTATATTTGACCTTTGCTTCTTGGAAAGCTCTCCTCACTAAGATGGCTCCCTTCTGCTTGACAGGCGTCACAAGACCAAGGGGATCGTACAGCCCAGAGACTTGACTTAGGAGCTCTCTACGGGGGAGTGGATTTGGCACCCGTGCCCTTACTTCATCTTTCAACAGGTTTTCTCCCAATCTCATTTTCTTTTTCTTTTTAGAGAAGTTCACAGCCACCATCAAGCGAAGTTTGTCACTCTCTGGATCATAACCAAGACCCAGAGCTTTATTGCTGTCTTCAGAGAGTTGGTTTGGTAGGACCATCACTGAGGGTTCTTTCCCCTCCAGGTCTCTGGGTCCTGGCCTCCCACTTTAGCCAGAGTAGACCCACAGCTTCATGTAGAATCCGCTTCCAGGATCTGCTCAACATTAGCTGTTATTTGCTTGAGCTGGCTCGAGTCATTGTGCGAAGTCAGGACATCATCTACATATGCGTCTTGTTCTAGCACACGGTGTTCTTCTGCAAGGTGGCTGAACATTGGTAGATTTGCTGTCTCACGCATGGCGACTTGTGCGATGCAGCCCGCCGGCTTATCTCCGATGTTCCTCATCCTCATCCTCATCTTCATCCGCTTATCCGGGATCGGGTCGCGGGGTCAGCAGCTCAAGCAGGGGGCCCCAGACTTCCCTTTCCCAAGCCACATTGACCAGCTCTGACGGGGGGATCCCGAGGCGTTCCCAGGCCAGTGTTGAGATATAATCTCTCCACCTAGTCCTGGGTCTTCCCCGAGGTCTCCGCCCCACTGGACGTGCCTGGAACACCTCCCAAGGGAGGCGTCCAGTGGGCATCCTTACCAGATGCCCGAACCACCTCAGCTGACTCCTTTCTAAGCAAAGGAGCAGCAGCTCTAATCCGAGCCTCTCACGGATGACTGAGCTTCTCACCCTATCCCTAAGGGAGACGCCAGCCACCCTCCTGAGAAAACTCATCTCGGCCGCTTGTACCCGCAATCTCGTCCTTTCGGTCATCACCCAGCCCGCATGACCATAGCTGAGGGTAGGAACGACGATCGACCGGTAGATCGAGAGCTGTGCCGCAAGGCAAAGCTCTCGATCTACCGGTCGATCGAGAGAGAGAGAGAGAA
>OMLJ01113337.1:0-17646 GCA_900302595.1 Gadiculus argenteus
TTTAACCAAAACAACTGTCAAGCGAAACAACTGTCAAGCAAAAGGCTGGTTTATATGAAGGAAGGTGCCCTTTATAATATGGAACTATATTTATTTATATATATATTTTGAGTAGACAAAAACCGCTAGTGAAGCCGCTACCTTGCTGGTCTTTGCTGGTGGGGGCTGGGTGGGCGCGGCTGGGCTGGGGGTTGTGTGGGGAGTGGGATGCTGCTGCTGCTGCAGACCCTGGTGTGGCTGCGCTGCTGGTGGTGGCAGCGGTGGCGGCTGCTGGTGGCTGGGTGGTGGGCCGGGCCCACCACTCACTGGGAGGTTGTGGACCGAGATTCCGTGGGGGGTGATGTAATGTATCTGTCCCGGTGTGGTGACGTTGACCCGATCATTGGTCTGCACTTCAATCTTGTACCCAGGTGGCAGAAAGGTGTTGAAGCCCATGATGAGGTCAGGGTGGCCCTTGAAGAGCTGCGAGACACGGCTGATCACCCCTGGGGTGTCTATGCTGTGGAGGACAGAGCAACAGGACAGGGTGTTATGCAATTGCTTGCGCTTGAATATACAAAACAAGCTAAATGCTTTTACTAGAGAATACACAAGATATAAATAACACCCTACTGATTATACACTTGACACTAAACACTTACCTCTGGGATTTAAACTCTTTCATGATGTCAAGGAAGTCATTATAAACTTGAGGCTGGTTCCCAAACTGCAGTTTCACTTGGTCCAGGTAGGACAATGCATCTTCAACCTAGAAAGTATTTCACTTGATGAGAAAACCCTATTCAACAATCAAAGGTACATTTGAGCTGAATCTGAGCTGAATGCAAAAAGAACACATGCTCAACCCACGCCAATCCTGAAATGTAAATTAAATATAAATGAACATGCTAAATAAAGCATGCTAGAATGTTCAACAATGATACACATCATATACAGGTACGTCATGTTTTAATGGAACACCTTCAGTCTCTGGAATTGCTGCTGCCCTTGAGCTGAGGGGGGGTGAGGATGGCTTTGGACCACTGCGGGCCCCTGGGACGGCACGGAGGAGTTGAGGGAGTGGGGCCCAACATGAAGAGCCGAACTACTGTTCTGTCCAGGTCCATGCCCAACTGTGCTCTGAGGCATTGTAGGCACCTGTAGGCAAGTCAAAATATATTAAAGAACCATTACTTCAGGTGCAGAAATTTGCTGTGTCTACAATGAGGACTTTCGTCATCAATTGGATAGGATCAATTGTGTGAAAGAGCAATGAATTACAATTGAAAAGTAGAAAGATGGCTACAAAGAATAAACATTTGTGTGCCTACCACAATCTTTACCTGAGAATTCAGGAACCTGAGCATGATAGCGTGTGTTAAAGTAAAGCTGCTAAACATGATGACTGTAATCTGCAGGGAACTGACCTGGTAGCCCTGTGGGATGGAGTACTGGATGCCTGCAGAGGGCTGCATTATATCTGCAATGGCCTCCAACACAGAGGAGGACGGGGCAAGGATGCGGTGCTGGAGGGTCTCTGTGGAGGGGGGTAGTGGCACGCGCCGTGGCTGCTGGGGGGAAAACACTGGTTCCTGGTCCTCCAAGCTTCTCTTCATTGTATACTCATACTCAAAAGGGGCTAAATGGGAGTAAAGGGCATAGGATTATCAACTCACTGATAGATCACAATTTAACAATTTGAGGTGGATGTCAATTCTTTTGATTTAAAGTTGTTAGGTTGGATCTATGTGCTGCAAACCAGGATAACGGTCTCACCCTGTTATTTAGAACGTCTAGAGTCCTTATTTATTAGTCACCATTGGGACTAATCATGACAGGGACATGACATGACATCATGACATGTACACACAAGTATTTGGCAAGAGCTGTGCAGTTCTGCATATACAATTATTAGATATAAAGTGTAATGTCTATATTCAATTTAGATATTTAATAGAATTGGACAGTCTATATGAATCAGTTATGGAGATTATTAGTGAGCAATGGCTTAATTCATTCATTGATACATTTTTTTGTAGAGGTGGATGTGTATTTGCATCTCAGACTGGCTGTGCAGTATGACAAAGAAAGGGTGACATGTTCAGGTGTCAAAGTGTCAAAACTAAGTGTCAAACCTCCTAGATGTTGCTCATAATAGTCATCAGAATAATGTACTACAAAATAGATCATTAAGATCAGGAGGTTCTACTCAAATGTAGTAAGGTGAGGGGGGGGTATCTAGTATCCAGTATATAAGTACCTCCAGTAGTTTTTTTCCCAAAATAAAAAACATAACAAAAAAGTACTAATAGACACATTTTGTAGAAATATCCATCTACTTATATGTTTGCTTGTTTCGGTTCTCAATAAGTGCCTTCGTGGTCATTCACGTTTTTTAACTAGCCCATATTACATGTACTCAAATGGTACAGCATACTCAATGCAAACTGTATTAAAAAGTAAACATTACATTTTCCACTGCAGATATTCTATCTTTTTTGAATACCTTTGATGTGCCCATTCCAATGCAGCCAGACTGGTGTATTTTATAGGTACCCTGTGTGTATCCACAACGAGCATGCGCGGGCACAGCGCATGCGTAGTAGGGTTCGGTAGTGACAAACCCAAATAAAGATCGTGGTCAGGAGGCAGTGTGGCATTCTGCGCTTCGCTACCTTGCGTTCCGTGATACGGCAGCTATCGAGGCAGAGTTACCATCCGTGCGTTTCTGAAGCGTTGACATTTAAAGCAACGTTTTTTCCCCCCCAAGCAACGGTTGTTAAACGTTCTAGAACACACACGCTGTCAAACAAAAGTCGTCATCTGGTCGTGATGATCTTTTCTCTTTACTTTATCGAAAATCTCACCCGAAAGCGCGTTGAATTGTCAACATTCAACGGCATGCCAATTAATAACGACAAAGCCGTGTCCTATAATGATATACAAATGTGGCGAGGTTGTAGTTGAGCCGTTTAACCGCGTTAAAGGCTTCGCCTAGAGGGCAGTGTTTGGCGGTCCCCTCCCCCTCTCGGCTCTAACTTGCCTCTTGGTCCGCCGAGCCGCTGCCTGGTGGCCGGGGGAGCTGGCGGCGGTGGCAAGCGATGCAACGCAAACGGATTAGCCCAAACCCCGTGAGTGTGATGGGTCATCGTTAACATCAGTAAACACAATTAGGCTTTTAATAATAATAATTACAAGCTGGGCTGAGGGGTTTCGCAGCTGCTAAAGAGGGAGAGATACATTTTTTTTTTTTTTTTTTTTTTACAGCTGGCAGAAATAAATGAAAGATCTCTACGGGAGGGCGAGCGAGGAACGCAGAATAAGCGAGTGTACATCAGCATCAGTGTATTTTTCACGTTACATTGTACACACTTTTGCATATGTGGTATCGTACGGAAGGCTCGGTACCCGGTTCACAAGTGAGGAGGCTAGTCGACCCAACATTTCTTTGGACCTAATATGCAACTACACACGTACGGGAACATGGTTGTGTCATCAACGATACAAATACTTTGTAAAAAATAGGGCACTGTATTATGGAAGCAAAACGGTTTAACAATGACAACTTAAACTATTTCAGGACGACATATTCATGTCAGGACAGTCTGTTGAGCGTTAGCATTTCAGCTAACACGGTTAGCCGGCTAGCATCAGTTTGGAAAGAGCAGCTTCACCAACTTGGTGACGTTGCAAGCTATTGTACTCACTATTCGTGTCTTGTTGATGGACGAAGGTAGGACTAAATTGTCATTTCTACAAGGCACCGAGCCAAATGCCAGTAGCTCGCTGACTAGTTTGTTCGACAAGGTTACGTTAGGTAGCTAAAAGCTATCTTAGCACAACAAGCAGCTCCCATCGTTTTGGCTAGGTGATGTTAACGCTAGCTCAGACTAACGTTAGTTCACTTACCTCGCAAAGCTGCGGCCACAGATAGCCCGAAACACCCAAACGTCACCGCCGCGAACAATGTACCTTTACCTTTTCACTTCTCGGCTGTTATAAAATCTTAATTTTGGGAAAGTGATAAGAAATCGAAATGTCAAAAATGAATTGCCCGTCCAGTCAAGTCGCTAACAACAATCCGTAAAGCGATGTTCCTTGAACACAGAGGCGTGGCTCTGGGGAGGGCGGGTTAGGCTCCTCCCACGCCTGCTCTGGGATTGGTCAGCTCGATGTCTCAACATGAATACACACGTTCAACCCTCAGTACAACAGTGTGCCAATGTCGTGGCACTTTTCCGTCTACAAAATAAACAAATCATATGAGCTTGATATAATACCGCGGACGTGGTTTTTGTGTAAGAGGGTATTAACCTTACTTTTTTACTACTTTTTTGAAGGAGCAAAGTAAAAAATGTATGAATCAATTATTTTTACATATCTGGATGAGGTTAACGTTGTTTTTAGTAGGCTGCTATTACACTTTTGCTAACTGTTTGGTATTTTGGGGTATTGTATTTTAATTATTGCTCACCTATATCATTTTTTGTTTATTTTTGAGTCAATTTATATTATATATTTATATTATAGGTCTAGGCCTAATGTCCAATAGTAATTTATGAAGACGCTGTAGTCATTACTGAATTTAGTCGGATGAAAAAAATTGCTATTTTGTTTTGCATATGTGGGATTTATTCAAGCTGCAACAGATTACATTTACCCTTTGTCCCGTTCTTGAACATATTTTTTAGCGATAATGTTTAGGAAGACAACCACATGGTTTACATTTAAAAAGAACATGCAGCAATGTTATAACTTAGTTCCAAAAGAGGAACAGCATGTATTCACTTGGCATCTTGAAGTGTTCTCCTTGTAGTGTTTACATTTAGCAGTCATCAGGGATTTTGTAAAATATAAATGATTTAAAAGAATAACAAGCCTATGTATGGAATACATATTGAGAGCATGGTGAAAAGCATATTTTATTTTTCCAGAGTTGGGTTAGCACTTAACACCTGTAAAATGCTTATCTTAAACAGACTGCTTCAGATATTCCAGTGACAAAACAGAACTTGAAGGATTATATTAAGGGTTGTAATAATCAATGCTGCTGTCATGACTTTGGTTTCAGGAGGAGCTGCAAAACAAATGAAAACAGTAGTACATTTGCATAATCAGTTGTATTTTCGAAGCCATGCTTTGCTATATTAGAGTATATTATACTCAAAAAGTAGACAGTATACTGAATAAACCATTGTATGTAGGATATGAAACACTGTTTGATGGATGGAAAACTACATTTAGTCATACATTTATGTCAACACAAGGGGCCAATAATAACACTGTTCTCCCATGTTTTCCCCATGAAAACATGCATTTTTGGGTAAAAAGAAAGGGGAATCTTTACCATTTGCAGAGGAGACTTCACTTGGGGTATCCCCTCCAGGGACATTACTGGAGGGGTTGCTTTCAAGTGCTAAACTCACAGATCCAGAGCGGATGGTGTAGGTGGTGGAGGACACCCAGTCTGTCATATTTGAAGTACTTTTAGAGTTGAGACAGGGGTCAGGACAATTGTGAGAAGGCAAGGTAGCTATGCAAAGATGCACCTTACACTCCACAAACATCTAAAGTTAAAAGTTAAAAGTTAAAGTTAAAGTTAATCAAATTAAGCAAATTACAGTTCATTTTAGTTTGGAAATGAGATCATTTATCACAATCTGTATGGTGAAACAATCTAATCCTAGTAATTGAACATGCATGTGTTCAATTAACAATACAAATATATATATTTGGAAGAAACCCCATGCTCAAATAGTTCTTATTATGCTTTCAGATTTTCAGATGCCACGAAATAAATCTTTTGTGGCATGGCTTTGGGCAAATTATGGGTTGGCTTTGGGAGATGATAAATTCCTATATTACTGAACTGTTGGGTTGTTGTGGTTTCAGCTAAAAGCTGCAAAGAATTATCACCCAGACCAATATAGACATTTCTATTGTAAAAATAAGGACCACTCCCAACACAACTCCTTATACCTCTGCTTCAAGCTATAACATCGCTAGGGATGCAGAAGTGGTGCTTCCGAAAGTGCATGTGTGCACGCTAAAAGGTTTTTTGGTCGGTAGCTAGGAAATATGGAGAACAGACATACCCTTGATCCATGTGTTTCAATGCTGCTTAAATTAAGTCGGTAAGTCTTGAAAGATTTGTCCGGAGTACGAAGTTCAACAGCAATGCTGCTGGAACACTTACGCCTAGGGAAAGTGATCGTTTTTAATAATAATACAAATAAATAACACAATTCAACCATAATTCATTTATAAAAATGGATATGTGGCTTAGAGCTAAGACATTTGTTTTCAAAGCCGCTGCATAATGTCATGTCATCACATTCCACTGAAAAACTACATTGAGCATGTAATAATACATTTAATTTGAAGGTGCCTTTCTCAGCACTCAAGGACATCGTACCAAGATACACAAAGAAACCACAATGGATAAAAAATAATATCAATAGTAAGAGAGATAGCAATTTGCATCAGATGGAGGAGGCTGTTTTGAACAGATGTGTTTTGAGTTGACTGAATTATCCCTTACCCCTGCTGAAGTGGTTGTGGGTCAGAAAGGTTCTCTGTCACTGACCAAACACAATTGTCTACAATCAGCTCCACTCTGGCTGTCCTGCAGTTGGACATCACATACATGTCCAGCTGTTCAACCTGTTGCTTCGTGTTCCCACTTTCTGACTGGAAAGCCGAAATACGGGGACTGCCAAATTCAAGCCAAAAGCTGGGACTGCCAAAGATCGCATCTTCGACAATAATGCTCCTGTATTGACCTTTGGCCTTGACTGCTGAGATATGGCAGGCAAGCGGGAGAATGAGTGAAGGCAGGCGGCGGATCATGGTGTCACTGTGCACGGTTTGCAGAGTGTTGGTATAAATTAGCTCTGAACCAACTTGCTGGACAGGAAGAAGAGAGATATAAAGATATGTCAAAATATCATTCATTTATATATTTTATATAAATCTATAATTATATAGAAACAATAATTCTGCCCCAAGAACACAGGATTGATGAGCTCTAAGGAGACTATTTGTGGTGTGTAACTTTGTATATACTGCATGTATTTACTGGGGTCTGTATACATGTTTTTTTGTATGTAGGTCTCTTACAATAACAGAAATTGATCTCAATGAGACTTCCTGTTTAAATAAAGGATAAATAAAGGTTTACTGTTTAATGTAATAATGTTTCATACAGATATTTCAGATAGAAAGGATTAAAATTATCATATTAAAAAAACCTAATAATTAAAAAAAAACTACATAAGTGGAACATAGTGGTATTTTATGATCCATACCACTCTCTTGGTGCCACAGCTAGTCAGTGGGATGTGAGCAGTCAGGTGTGTGTTGTTATAGGAGACAGGGCAGGTGGGGCTGTTGAGCTTAATGTCTTCCAGGTTGATGTTGTTCAGTGTGGCGACTGGGAGCACCAGGGTCATCTCTGTGTCCGAGCATTCCAGCTCTGGGGGAAGAGAGACGTTGGACGTGGGGAACACATGTTTATACCACCTCTGTGATATATTCTCTAAGGACTCTCTGTAAGGTAATTTATAGGCAAGCTGCATTTATTAAAGAAGATTGCATTCTCAACTTGTTCCTGGAGGCAAAGTCATCGTTTCCCCTAAAAGGAAGGAAACAAACAACAGACTTAGGCTATGCAAAGTGCATGCATTTTATCAGGGTGTGGATTTATTATGTGTATCTTGGTAAAATATGTTTTATGCTGGTAAAATCTTACTTTGATGTATCCATAGACATCTAGGTTCTGATTGTGAACTGTAAAGAAAAAAGAATATTTATGTGTACATACCAATATTAATTTATCCTTCGATAATGGATGCTCTTTTTAAGATTCAGATTTCTACACTTAAACAATTTGCCTTATTGCTAATTGTTTTTTGTGATATTAACAGAGATATAATGGTTGATGACATACATTTACGTTCTATGCACAGTGACACTGACCTGATTGTATTAGCAGAGAAGCAGATGGGTAGGACAGGAGGTAGTGTGTTTGGCGCACAGACCCATGTGACTTCTTTAGTACTCATTGTCTCAATTGTTATGAGGCCTGACCTGAAGAGGGTAGGCGGGCCCACTACTCCAATCTCTATAACACTGCAGAAGACAACATATAAAAACTTTTACACAGAGCGAAAAATATAAAAATATAATAGAACGTCTCTCATCTTAAAAATCGGTGGTGTTTGAATTAGTTTGAATTGGCAGATGAATAAAAACAATTTCTGTAAATATTCTTTGAATAAAGTTTTGTATCTTCTGGAAAAATGTAATGAAACCCCTTCTGGATACCGCTCCAGCTCTGAGGTGAAGGTGGCGTTCAGGTTGACTTGTTCGTATGGCAGAATTATCAATCTTGTATCCCTCTGGGGAGTTTGGCCAGTAGCAACTGGTTCTGCACTGCAACCAAAAGAAGATGCTTCCTCCACTGAAAAACAGTACACGGTTATGATGACATGTGAGAGGCACATTTAAATGGAGTCAAAAAACTAATCTGATTTGTGCATAATTAGATTCATCAGTGGACCAAGGAAATCAGGACGTAGAGGAGGAGCAGGTTACACTTGTGGCCACCACAGATCAATGTATCTTTACATCCACATCTTGCCTGTGAGCATATAGTAGTAGTAGTTGCATTTTAATGTACACACTGTGTAACCTGTGTTTTGGGCCTTTGATGGAAGTTAAGCCACACGACTCACCAGTAAGGGAGAGGTACACAGGGATAGAGCTGAGTGGCTTGGGGTCTTCATTTGAACTCAGTTTGGATTGGGGAAGAAAGTCCTCCACCATTAACATCACAGAGTACTGGCCGGCAGATGCTTCTCCGCTAAATGACAGCATACATTTTTCCTGGCAAAAGTAATTACCCAAATAGATTTCAATAAAACAGCATATATAGCAAATATAGGTATATCTGCGGGCATACAATTATCAATCAATCAATCAATGTATTATTTAAAGTGCAGTCTCACCATCGAAATGGTCTCAGAACACTTCTGGATAATAAATATCAATACATTGATAAAGCAGAGTGATACGGACATAACATAGTTTGCTGAAATAGTGAGAAATAGTGAGTCTTGTTTTCATTCCCAGCATACATGTTTAATAAATGTATGTTTTCAATACAAATGTTGATAATAAAGTAATCCATAATCATGTGCTTGGAAAAATCTGTGCTAGGCTAGAGATATTTTATACATGCCCACAATTCAATTCAATTCAATTCAATTCAATTCAAAGAACTTTATTTTTTCCCATGAGGGAACTTCTTTAGGAGTGAGCATGGCGCTGTTGTGGCGACAGGTGGTTTTGGCTGCTGTGTGCGTGTAGTGTGCTTTTGCGTACTGTGTCTGTATTTAGCTACTAACAACCAGATATGTTTGTAAATCAGATCTTTGTACTAATAAACTACTGGATTATTACTTCACTCTCAACACTGGGCAAAGATGCAAGGCTGTAGCGTTCATCTCATTCTGTTACTCTACCTGCTGTGGGAATCTTGCTGTGGCGCGACTACTACACCATTGGCTTCGAATGGGAATGGAATTATCCAATATTCACAGGAGTACCTGCTATCCCTGCAATATCGCAATACCTCAACCAAATTAGACTGGACTTTTATCCGACCCAGGGAGATTGCCTCACATAATTGTTTTTACTCACTGTTGAAGTTCTATTTTAGGGGGACTTTAGAGACACATTTCCTACCTAGCATAACAGATTACATTATGCAAAAAGTCCCTTAATTCTGAAGAAAGAAACCTTGAGAAGGAACACAGAGTAATATAGAGAGTGCAATGGGTGTCATAATGGTGAAAAGCAAACACAGTTAAATTGTGTGAAAATATAAAATGCATTGATTTGATGTTGAGGTGGCTAGAGAGTCAACTGATTGCCGTGGGGTCATGATAGTTAGTAGTCATGACAACAACAAGACTCACCTCATTGAGCTCTATAAAAGAGTGTTGAGTGCACCCATGGCACTCCCCCTGGTCTGCACGGGCAAAGCGGCACTGAACTGTGTCCTTGTCCAGGTCGAGGATGGACAGATTGATGTGGCGTGGGCAGCCAGCAAGGGCCCTGTGGGAAGATAAATCCCCGGTATCATGCCACATGAACCCATGTGGTGCAAGAATATCACAGTATGCGGTCATAACAGTGGCGATAGATCAAAGTGGATATTCTCATGAAATAAACAAATTATTATAGGCCTATAATCATTTATAGTTATAGTTATCTCATTTCCACTTTGGGATTAATTAAAGGGATAGTTCGGAATTTTGGACATCGGACCATTTCCAAATGAGCAAGTGTGTTATTTATCATTGGATTCGATGGGAACTGCTAGCCTGTCAATAGAAACAGTTTTACCCACTCCACAGTACACTTGTGTTGATAGAATAATAAAACTATCCTTGCATCGCAATGATCGCATTACATTTTGAAGGACTACTTTCTCAGCAGCGGCGGAATTTTACTGTGCTCCGGTGTGTAGCAACCGGAGCACAGTAAATTATAACACCAGACATTTACAACGATAGTCTGCCGTTATAATCGATTTGCCTCAGGTGTACTGTGGAGTGGGTAAAACTGTTTTTATTGACAGGCTAGCAGTTCCCATCGACTTGCGCTAGCCTAGCACCAGCGATCTCTGCAACTAGAAGAACTGAATGAAACGTTAAATGATCTCCAATGATAAATAACACACTGGCTCATTTGGAAATTAGGTCAGATCCCTATCCCTTTAAGTATAAACTTACTTACCTACTTTCTAATGATATTATTAACTAGTTATCTCTTTGGTTGGCATACACAATTATTGAGACAGTTTATTGAATTATTGGTGACATCACATAAATAAACAACATGATGGTGAAGGTCTGTGTGTGCAGGGATGGGTAAGTGGGCTTTGATTACCTTAGAGGTGGTGGGAGGGCAACGTAAGGGGGTCTGTTGAGTTTGGCTGCATTAGCTTGTACCGTGGCTTCCATCCGAATGAACACATCCCAAGTCACGTGGGACCTTTAAGAAATACCAATAAAAAAACCAAAGCAAGCATACTGTTGGTCTAAATGCAAGGATCCGAACATTTGAGCAATGGTACATCAAATTGATAATTTCTGAATAGAAAGTAGTCGACGGCATACCCTAATTTAAAAGTGCCACTGTAGTTGCTGGGAATAGTCTTCTGCCATCTGCGGATGCACCAACCAGGGCCGGGCTTTGTGCCAGTGAAAGGTGTAGTGGTAGGATGTACTTTGCAGTCCTCCTCACCCTCAGCACACACTCCAGTCAAGTCTGGACACGGGTTCGGTGCAGCCACCATGAAATGGGCTCTCACCTAACAAAGAGTCATTTTTAACACCATTATGGAGGGACAGTACAGAACAAGGTCATCAGCACTAGAATCAGTTGCAACTGAAGTCAAATCGAACTTATTCAACCAATATATATTAAAAAAAACTCCAGAGCATCTCAGGGGGTAAAAAAAAAAGGTGCTCACCATTTTCCCTCCATTGGTCTCTATGGGGACAACATGGACCACTGCACCCAGAGGAGGGGCACCGTGTGCTGGATCCAACTGTAACAAAGTCAGACCCTGCACCAGGACCACCCAAGCAAAGTTTGACAACATCCCAGCTTGTCACTCCAGACAGGTGTAGCAAACCTTTTGGGGCACAAATGTAGCCATAGTGAGTATGCCTACTGAGCTATAGGCCGAGTTGATCTATGCCAACAAAATAATTATTAAGTATAACTTATTTGTTTTATTTATTTGTACCGGTATATATATATATACTTATATATACTATACTACAAATATGTGTAAATCACTTTTCGTTTGTACAATCTGTACAATTTGTACAAAAGTGCATACAACTGAGTGCATTAACATTTTTTAAAACAACAATAAACAAAACAAGACTACAGGACAGCCTGTCAAGGGGTGAGTTTTAAAGCTTGGTTGGGTTGCTCGATACCGATGGGGCTTGAGGTTGCCCATTGTTTTCAAGGGGATTTTAAAAGTGGCCCACTATGAACAGCAATTGGGGACCCCTAATACAGTATCTTAAAGCCTACCAGGACAAATGTGGCTATGGATAGGCCTACATAGTTATAAGTAAATATAAGTAAATAAAACTTTAAACCAGTCCTACCAGTTAGTTAAAAAGTTAAAGATTCATGCGGAATCAAGTTAACACCCCTACCACCAATGCCACAATAACCAATAGTTCTTTAGAAAAGCGCCAAACCTGCTTGTGTTGTATATAGTCCCATACAATAGTCCCATACAAAAAAAAAACTCAATTTGCTCATGCATTTATAGTAAATGGCTTAAGGGAAGTAGGAGGGGAATTAAGAGAGAAGAATGCTGTTGAACTTGCTAGACCAGAGATGTGAACATGAGAGCACATTGACTGATCAAAATAAAGGACATACTGAATAGGGTGTCTGCGAACAACAAGTTGTTTAAAGGACAATTCCGGTATTTAACACATTGAGGCCCCTTTCTGGGTTGTCTAGGATGAAATAGAGTGGTTGATACCAACATTTTAATTATTGGTCCTGTCTCAGGTATTTGGCTAATTTTAAATCTCCGCTGCCTGCCTGCTTATGCACATAAGGAAGAAATATACCCTTACATTTTATGGCAATATATAATTATTATCAGGCTATACGCTATATAAATACAATAATAAGCATAGGAAGACAAGTCCCTTCTTAATGTGGACTGAAGTGGTGCCAGAAAGTTATTATATAACTTATTTCTGTTTACTTATCGATGTAGAGCAGGGGTCTCAAACTCAATTTACCTGTGGGCCGCTGGAGGTAGAGTCTGGGTCAGGCTGGGCCGCATCAAGTAACAAAATATAAAAAAAAAGAAAAAGAAAAAATGTACTTTCCTCTCTGAACATGAGCGGTTCTGCATGAACTGTCCTTCTTAACATGAACGGTTCTTCAGAACATGAACGGTCAGAACCTGGACAGTAATGGTGGAGAAAAGACAGTTGAAACCCTCAGTATGGCTTGAAGATGCTCATCAGTAAGTCTGGACCTGTACTTAGTCTTTCACTTATTGAAGTTCATGCTGGAGAAGAACTTTTCACATAGATGTGCTCCCAAAAAGGCACATGGTCCGCTTGAATATCCTGGACAGCTCAGGGAAGGTGAGTGACAATTCTCTCAAAAATTGTCCAAGCTTGTCTGCGTTTCCACTCACCTCCTCAGTGAGTGGAAACGCAGACAAGCTGTGGGGTCCACAGGTGCCTGTCCATGGATGACGGAGGTAAAAGTGGACAATCATAAAGCAGTGTTTAAGATAGACACGGGAGCAGATGTCACTGCAATCCCAGCAAAGTTGTACACCCAGGGACAGTTCAGCAAACTGTCCAGAGCCACAAAGACTCTTTATGGGCCAGGAGGGACAGCATTAAAGGTGAATGGAAAATGTACAGCCACTTGCAGTAAGGACAACAAAAGCACACAAGAGGAGGTTTATGTTGTTGATGGGCTACGTACGCCACTCCTGGGTGGACTAGCCGCCATGACACTTAAACTGGTTGTTCGATTAAATGACATAAGCCTGGATAGTAAAGAGACTGTAAAAAGAGAGTTTCCAAAGCTTTTCTCTGGACTTGAAAAATGGAGGGAGAGTACACCATTGTACTGAAGCCAGGAGTCTCTCAACTCTGCGACGCATATCCCTCCCACTCATGCCAAAAGTAAAAGAAGAGCTCACTCATATGGAGCATCAAGGAATTATTTCAAAGGTGGAGGAGCCTACAGCATGGTGTGCACCCATGGTTGTGGTGCCCAAGAGCACTGGCAGTCAGGATTTGCACTGACCTCACAGAGCTGAACAGGTCAGTGATCAGGGAGAAGCATCCTCTGCCATCAGTCGAGCACACGTTAGGACAGCTTGCAGGGGCCAAGATATTTTCTAAACTCAACGCCAACGCTGGATTCTGGCAGATTCCGCTATCCAAAGAATCCTCTCTTCTCACCACCTTTATAATGCCATTTGGACTGTATTGTTTTGGAATCTCATCTGCTCCAGAGCACTTCCAAAAACACATGTCTTGTATCCTGGAGGGCCAAGAAGGTGTTGTGTGTCAGATGGACGATCAGTTGCTCATATGAGGTGCCACGCAGAGTGAGCATGATGAGAGGCTCAGGAAGACATTGACACGTCTGCAGGAGGCAGGCGTGACGCTTAATGACAAATGTGAGGTGAGGTGCTTCTTGGGAATGACCATCTGGGAAAATTCCTGCCTCACCTGGCGGAGAAAACACACCCTCTCAGAGTCCTGTTGAGGAAATCCAACATGTGGGCCTGGGGTCCACAACAGAAGCAAGCCTTTGAACAGATTAAGGCTGAGCTTACAACACCACTGGGTCTTGCCTTGTATGACCCAAATGCCGACACACTTGTCTCAGCAGATTCATCTTCATATGGCATGGGCGCTGTTCTCCTCCAGTGATGAAATGAAAAAGACTGGAAGCCGGTGGCATATGCTTCGAGAGCCCTGAGCAACACAGAACAGCACTATGCTTAAATCGAAAAAGAGGCTTTAGCCACAACATGGGCCTGTGAGAGATTTGCATGAGTTTTTTGAGTTCCTCATAGGAAAGGACTTCCACATAGAGCTGGATCACAAACCTTTGGTCCCCCTGCTAGGCTCAAAGAGTCTGGACAAAATGCCACCTCGCATACAGCGTCTACGTATGCAGCTGATGAGGTTCTCTTACACCATCTCACATGTGCCAGGCAAGGACATCGCCACCTCTGACGTGCTCTCCAGAGCGCCAATCGAGAACACAGCGGAGGGCTTACAGGAATAGTGAGCCTGTATGTAGACACAATAATGGTAAACCTGCCAGCTACAGACAAAAGACTTAGAGAAATAGAAACACATCGGGACAAAGACACTCTTTTTTCCACACACTGAAGAGATACTGTAAAGAGGGCTGGCCCAATAAATTCTCCATACAAAGAGCATTCCGTCCCTACCTGTCATTCTCAGGTGAGCTAACAGTTAATGAGGGTTTCCTAGTTTACTACAAGCAATCTGTGTGGTGGCCAGGCCTTAGCAAAGACCTGACACAACAGATAGAGAACTGTGATGTATGCAGTCGTGAGAGAACCAACTTTAGGGAAACACTGCAACCCACTGAGTTCACAGAAAGACCATGGTCCACTGTGGGGGCAGATCTGTTTCAGACAGAAAATAATAAACACTATCTGGTCATTGTAGACTACTTTTCCAGATTATTTGAAGTAGCCAAACTTACGCATACAACTTCTAAGGCGGTGGTGGAGCACTTAAAATCCATATTTGCACATCATGGCATACCAGATGTGGTGCACTCAGACAATGGCCCACAATTTGCATCCGAGTGCTTCAGAAAGTTTGCACGAGAACAAAGATATCCTGAATAAATCCAGTGATCCTTACCTTGTCCTCTTGGCCTACCGCTCTGCTCCTCTGGCGACTGGACACAGTCCAGCAGAGTTCTTCATGGGCAGAAAAATTAGAACACCTGTCCCTGTCATCCCATCAGACAGAAGCAGAAACTGAATTACGACCATCATCACATAGCACGCAACATGCCACTCCTTCAACAAGGTGACCATGTGTGGGTCAAGGAAATCCTTGAAAGGGTCACAGTGGTGTCAAATGCAGGAACTCCAAGATCCTACATGGTAGAGACGCCTAGGGGCACTCTGCGAAGGAACAGATACCATCTCTAGCCCACCCCTATTGCACCAGCAACACACAACTTACCTGAGGATAGCGCATCCAGTGCAGAAGAAAAGAAAAGTGATAAATGCTGTGAAAACAAATATTGTTGATGCTTGTTTGACTGCGTTATTTTTTTAAAGTGAAAATGCAACTATTTACATTTAACATGATTTCATAGTTCCAGTAAGACTATTTCATAAAGGTTATGAGATTAACATAGTCTTAGTATAAAAACCTGTTTGCTTGAATATGTAACTGCCTAGTTCACCTCTCCAGAGGAGTGAATAAATAATTAATGTATTCGTAACATGAATTTTATTGTTTAATTATGCATCTTTGTAGACACCATCCTTAAGTCAGAAAGGGAGATGTTGTATTTGTTGTGATACAGGGTTCTGTATGTAACCTTGGCAACCGGGAGCGGAAGTCATTAAAGGAACACAGTTCATGCGATGCAGTCACGTCTCTACGAGTCTCCTTGATATCTTAATATATGTTGCAAGGCCAACTGAACAGACGAGACAAGGTCTAATGTGACCTTTGCTTTCGACAATGCGACAATTTTTTCAGGTATGCGACGCTGGAAAACCCCACGACGAAAAGTTTGGCATGACATATCCATTGTTGACATGGAGGAAACCCGCGAGGGAATTCCGCGAACAGCTGGAGCTCACGCGCAGTGTTTACTAACTAGTAAAGAACTAACTAAAGTAAAGAATGAACTAAAGTAAGGAATTAACTAAAGTAAAGAACTAACTAAAGTAAAGAACTAACTAGTAAAGAACGAAGTAAAGTAAAGAACGAACTAAAGTAAAGACTAGACTTCACTGCACTACGCAGTATCGCCATCATAATGCCTAGACAGTATAGGAACTCGGGATCCATTGTTATTGACACGTTGTTGCTGCGTTGTTGCTGCGTGTATCGTGGACGATACAAAGTAAAGATTCTCTAGAGCATCGCACCCTCAAATCTTGTAGTGTGGCCAAAGCCATATTTCCTGGCACTGGGATTGTGTGACATGTTAAATCGTGGAGGAATATCTGAGAATCGTGTATTCTGAACCAGCCATAAGAGCACATTCCAATCAGCAGAGACAAAGACAAATATTTTAGAAATTAGAAAATGCATTTCCTGCAGAAATGCGGAGTGCTGTAGTACAAAGTGAGGTTGCAAATATGTTTTAATAAAGCCACATAGATTAAGACGTGAAGAAACGTTAAAGATGAACTGAACTGAAATGTTCATATATGTTCATATAACCAATGTATTATCTGCCTTCTCATTGGTACAATAACAGAAAATGGCTGAACTTGTTAAAAGGGATAAAATTGTACGGTGAAAGTGTTGTTTTTGTTACGGGGCGCCGCCATGTTGGATTTCAACAATCAGCTCAGTCACTCGTAGACTGACTAATGGATAACATCCAGGTCTAGAGGAGGATCATACCGCATTGCCCCTGGCTGCTAGCCTCGAGATCTAGACTGCCCCTAGCGGTGGTAAATTGATTTGCCGCTAGCTTCAGTCTAGCACCTCTCGGATCAAGAAATCAGAGCGATGGCAAAGAATCTGCCATCCAATCACATCATGGTGTGACTGACGGTGGGCGGGCTCACGTTCAACAACGTCAGAGTTGCGACCATTGTTTACTTTCTGCTCGAAAAAATGGCTGCTGCTACCGTAGACAAGAGACAAGTCCTTCGAATCCGCTTTGGAATGTACATTGAACGATTTGGAGTTGAACTTCACTTTAAAAAACGAGCAGATAACGGCACTGAAGTCGTTCATTTTAAAGAGAGATGTTGTAGGGGTTTTGCCGACGGATATGGTAAAAGTGTAATTTATCAGTTAGCTCCGCTGGTTGCGAAACGCATGGGAATCA
>OMLJ01113339.1:0-19683 GCA_900302595.1 Gadiculus argenteus
CCTTCACCCCTGCCTCTGCGGGGATGTATTGACAATGTGTTTCTGTGTAGTTGGGGGAATACGATGCTACTCGTGTGTCGCCGGAGACCCCCTCTCCTGCCTAAAGACCGTTGAATGTCCCCCATCCATGGATCGCTGTTTCAGCAATCTGACTGGCCTTGGCCTTGGTAACTTTTCTTGTTTCTTTAAAAAAAGGTCTGAGACGTGCCTAGAAGTAGGCCTATAGGCCTAATACTGTAGATGTGTTCTTTGTTCTTTATATTATTATATTATATTGCTATTATATTATAAGTTGTAGTAACATTACCAAACGGATATTGAAATGGCCAGACTTTTTGGAAAAAAATAAATAATAATAATACCATCTTGTTTTGCAGGGCAAACAATGATCAAGGGATGCCAATTCAGTGGTTTGTGTGCCTTGGCCAACGTCGGAGCTTGCTGCGAAGGCGATTTGTGTAACTTGGCGAACAACAATAGCATCGGATCAAGTTTCATCCGCCTGCTGTTGTCTATCACTGCACTGCATTTCCTCTGATCAGTGGGTCTGCATGCACTCTAGAAACCAGGGGCCAGATTCACTAAGCTATCTCCAGATAATCAAATCGAATGAATAATGAATGCCCGTTACTCATGGACCGCTGCTTCACCATGACTGGCCTAAACCTTAGATCTTTTTTTCTTTAACCAAAACAAATCTGAGGCGGTAACTGATTTGTGTTCTTTCATAAGTTGTAAGTAACATATATACTATCCAGAGACTACGTTTGCATTTAGATTATTTTAGGGCATCTAGCAGATGTTTTTATCTAAAGTGACTTACAGTAGGCCTAATTACATTTGATAGAAGAAAGAGAAACAACAATATAATGCTGTCGGTATAGTAGGCTAGGTTGTTTCTGTGTTTTTCAGAAGAATTTCTACGAAGTTCCTAATAATGGGCCTATTCTTTACTGCAAATCCTCAACTTCATAATAACGTGTTAAGAAATGTTGTTCCATTCTTAAAAACTTTTTTTTAATTTGGGCATGTGTGTGGGTAAGTGTAAATCAATCACTTAATAATCTCTATGAAAAGGTCAAATCCTGACCTTTAATAAGTGATAAACTAATTAGCCTGGACCTATGTATTTTTCTTTCTTATATCAATACACAATTGAATCAGTGAGTAGCAACACTTCAAAATTAAAATTAAAAATGAAGAAAATAAACAGAAAAATATAGAAGCAATTACAAGTAAGAATAACCAATATTATCAAATACATTATCATAAACTTGTTCTGTATATTAACAACTGTTTCGCTATTTGGTTCACTTTTTTGTCTTGCTTATTCTGTTCATCTTTCTGTCGAAACTTTCTCTGTACTAGTGACACATAACTCTCATACTGTAGAGAATGATTGATATGCTTACCTGATCGGCCTCACAAGTTAATCCATTTAAAAATAAACGTTTCAGGAAATTGTGATTGTGTTTCATTTTTAATTTTGATAAATACCAATTGATAAACAATCAGTTATATACGTGTAGCAAAATTCAAATTAATGACCCTAGAAAATGTGATTCCGTTTGTTTGTGACAAGGCAATTGAATAATGGCTGCAAAACCAAAAAAAAAGTGAGTTTCCTGTGACCGGCCGTGCAGGTTTGAGCTCTGAGATACAAAACAAGACAAAGGTTCAACCCACGCAATATATTTATTCTATGGCACGTGGAGGTTAGTACAATCATGGTGGAGGAAAATCCTGAAATCCCTTTATTTCAGCCTGGTCTCACGCAATATCGCGCTCATGCGAACGAACGTTATTAATCTATTGAATCGTGTCCCAGAGCACGATTGTCAGACTTTTTTCCAATGCATTTTGAATGGGAGCGTTTTCCGACGTAAGTCTAGCCCTAAACCCTAACCGTAACTCTAACCATAACCCTAACCCTATTCAAAATGCATTGGTTTACATTTCGTTCTGTGTAGCACGAAAAAAGTCAGAAAATCGTGCTCTGGGACACGATTCGTAGATGTAGAACGTTCTTGCGCATGAGCACGATATGGCGTGATATCACGTTTATTTACATACGAGGCACAACAAGCTAAATCGTTTAATTTGTTAAACAAACGCCTATAAAAGATGGATGAGAACTGAAAAACAAACTCAATCAAATAAGCCATTTTCCAAGCACACTAGCTTTGGCAAAAATTAGACAGTTGCATTGTTTGATTACAAATACATAACGCCACGCAATGTGCAACATTCCATTTCATAATACGAGATGGAATTTAAAAAAAAGATCAACACCCAAAATTAAACTAATCTCATAAATGGCAGAAGTGTGATATTTAATATAGCTTTCAAGTCAGCTCTCAAAACACCATCCTTGAAGTACAAGGCAAAGATACAAAGGATGGATAACAATACATTGTTGTCTTTAACATTTCCTCTGAGCAATGATTTAAACAAATTAGCATAATTCAAAGCATAATTTGTGAACACCAAATAGAAACCCTGATAATGAATACAAACCGATTTATTCATTAAAATGACTTAACCTCTTCAGACAGATATTAAAGTTTGCGATATGCAAACATTTATTAACAAAGTCTGATTTTATGTTATATTGCGCTCTTGCCCTGTTTCGCTCTTGGATGGAAGTTGGAAGTAAAGCAAAGACATAATAATAAAGGCTAATAGAAAGCCCCCAAATAACTGTCAATCTTTTAACACCCTAACTCGTCTATTTTATACAACACTGTTTTGATTGCTCCTGTCAATTTCCTCCCTCGAGCACTGCATCTGATTGGTCTGGATACCATATCCTTATCGGAAGAGGCTTTCAATGGGCTCCAGACCAAGCAAATAGAAATCAAAAGATTGAGATCAGGATGGTGGATGAGCTGGTGGGATGAACTTGTTTTCCCAATTAAATAGGCAGTAGTACACTCCTGTGTCACAGTATCAACGCTATGTTGACAGAGGGCTAGGCATAGCTTGTCATGCCTCATGACGTTCCGTATGTTTAAAATGACCAATGGAGAAGGCCTACACTTCAGTCCCCTATTGCCGTCACACAATGCAGCAGATTCCCCAAATCAAAAAGGCATATTTGACTGTTCAGGTTCAAAAGCAGCAATACTTCATATTTAACCATAGGTACGCTGGTATCCCAAGAGCTTTCGAACACAGCCACAGATCACGGATATCACCTATATCCTCTAAAATATACTCTTTGGAAGGAATGAACGATCCTCTCCATATACAGTTTCAAGTATGGATATTTGGTACCAATGATTTACAGAGCAGTTGGAATCTGGTGCACAACGCAATGGCTATACACATAGTTGTTATAGTCTTTATCAATCACATTGGACTGTCTATGCATTTGCATAGCAGCTGATTTAAAAAAAACAACCAAATTGGTAAAATATGAAGCAATGCAGCATTAAATCAACTAGATGGAAGTATACATAAACTCAACAAGAAAACGCAGCTTAGGTCAACCCCAGCCATACTTCTCTAGCTAAAGGCTGAAGGAGAGGGCAGGACTTGGATGGCTGCTAAGCAGGAAGACATTGGTCAACATGGTACAATCTCAGTGAAGTGTTATTAAAGGCTGTGGAAGGCACATGATGATGGCTGGGAGATTAAATCACTGAATCTGACCAGAACTTTGGGCAGAGCATTGCAATCACCATCGGGGAAGCAGTTTGTGGGTGAGAGATGGTTCGGAGCAGCAATGGCGAGTCATTACGAGGTTATAAACTGTTGCAGCAATTCTCCTTTTGTAACGCTTCAACTATCCTTCCCCCTTCCTGTCCGTTCAGTATTGCGTGTGTGTGCTTGTTGTGTTCCCTCTTGTCTGACTGTCCCTTCAATGTACCCATGTGAAGTAGGCTATCTCATCCAGGTCCACTGGGTAATCAGTGAGATACATGGGTCCTTTATCAAAGTATTCCCCCTTGCGGCTCTTCCACCTTCCAGCAGGCAGGTAAATGTCCCTTTCCTGCTTTCCCGGCTCTAACACCGGCGCCACCATCAGGTCGTCTCCGATCAGGAACTGGGAGTCAATCTTGTAGGCAGCCTCGTCATCGTTGGCGATCCACCACAGGGGACGTATGATCGGGTCGCCCGTGTTCAGAACCTCGCCGGCCAGCTCCAGAACCCTGGGTGCCACAAGGTTCTTGTGGAATTCCGTGAACTTTCGTGCAATCTCTACTACCTGGTTTTGACAAAGTCAGAGTGTTTTATTTATCAAACACACAGTACAACACAAGGTAATTCTGGACAAGGACATTGTTGAGACAACGGGCAACAGAAAATGTCTGACATATATATACAGAGTCATACAACACAAACACAATCGAATTGCATTGAGGATTAATGCTAAACCTAATCTGGCCTGCCAAATGTTGCGTGTAGCCATGAATATAGTGGTTCCACATGTGTACTATTGCAGTTAGGGCTGCTCGGTTATGGAAAAAATCATAATCCTGATTATTTTAGTCAAAATTGAAATCACGATTATTCAAACGATTATTTTTTAGAAAATATGATGCATTTATTCAGAATTTATTCACTGTTTAACTGAGATAAATGAGACAAATAGAAAAGGCTCAAATCGAAAATAATAAACAAATATGTATCCAGCTTTGCTGCAATTTCTATAAAACATGAATAAAATAAATATGATACATCAAATTCAAATAAGACCTAGAAAAACGTACATTTATCCAAAATAAACTTTCTCAGGTTTTATGTGTTTGTTAGGTATTTTAGCATATCTGGAGCTACAATAGCCACAAATAGCCACAAGGGGGGAGACTACTGAGCTGTAATAACCACACATAGCCACTAGGGGTCAGTGCTATACCAGAAACACAAAGCTGTAATAACTGTACATAGCCTCACGGGGGCAGCAGCAGACCACATACAAGACAGAAGATGCAAGAAACTGGCGACTCCCTCTGAGAGGATAAATAATCTGCACTCAGGAGAGCAGCAGTATCTCCCGGCGGAGCATCCAGATGCAAAGCTTAGCGATTCTCCACGCGTGCCTTATACAATTCCCCTCCTTTTGCTTCGTAGACAATAGATTAGGACCAAACAAGTATTCTACAACAAGTATTGTATAACTTTGTAAAATAAAGTGAGTTAAAAGCGATCCTGTTTCGACGACTTTTCCTGAAAAGAATACGGTTTATTCTCTCATGTTTGCGTGTGTGTGTGAGCCTGTGTGTTATAACAAAGCCAGAGAGATTTTGGGTGCTGCAGCATAAAATATAGTCTTGTTTTTTTGTGTGGCGAGAGTGCAGCAGGACAACAGACCTAAATGAGTGACTGTCACGCTGAACGCGGGACACTTGCCTTGCAATAGACCTGCAATAGCCCTGCAATAGTGTACAGAGTCACTTTAACTCCGCCCGTTGATCACGCCTCTTGTGCACGCCTCTAACTACAGCTTCCCCAGACCAACGTGCAATCTACGATTTGCTTGGTCTGGTAATGCAGGCTGCATGCGCGTCTCTTTCAGAAAATCTCTAGGCCTAACAGTACAACAAAAAATGCTAAAATAATTGTTTCAACTCAATTATTTTACTTTGGAAATTGTTTGACCCAATAATTGAAATTGCGATTAAAATTCAATTAATTGCACAGCCCTAATTGCAGTACACTAGTACATTTGAAATTACTTCTCCACTGACCACAAATGCATTAAAAAAAAAACACTTTCAAAAGGTTTCTCCTCACCTCCTCATCGTAGGCCCAGGGGGGAATGGAGAACTGCATGGCCGGCATGAAAGCAGACAGCTCTAGCCATCGGATATAAAGCTCTCTGTCTGGCAGACCATGCCCATCACCTGTCATCACAGCCAAATACATTTCATTATACAAATGTTGATTTATGTGTATGCATGCATGCATGTTAACACTCACTGGTCAACTTTGTTTCAGCTGCACTACACACCTGTGGTGCGGTTGGGGTAGGCGTTTCCTCCAATCATGTCAGGCAAGACAAACTGGTAGCCCAGGATACCGATGGTCAGCACGGTGGGGATGATGGACTTGAGGCCCAGCTCGTACCCCCACACCGAGTCCCGGTCGATGATCCTGAAGAAGCAGGAGATGTTCTGACTCTGGTAGCCCACCCGCAGCTCCGCCCGCTCGTGGAAGGGCAGTGCCATCTCTGTGTAGCGGCGGGTGAAAACCGAGGGGTCTGACAGCGGCCCCAGGGTGCTGAACTGGCGGGGCAGGAAGCTGGTCTCCCCGGCGTCAAACTTGAAGGAGGTCACCCCGTAGCGGCTCTTGAGCGCGTGCAGCTGGGCGGCGTACCACTCGCGGGCCTCCGGGTTGGTGAAGTCCAGGATCCCGCCGATGCCGTTCCACCACTTCACCAGCGCCGGCAGCTCGCCACTGGGCTCCCGCACGAAGAAGCCCCTTTCCACGCCCACGGCGAAGTTGATAGAGTCGTAGTTGACGAAGGGGTGGGTCCACAGCGACACCTGGAAGCCGCCAGCTGCCAGCCCCTCGAACATGCCGCTGGCGTTGGGGAACTTCTGCGGGTCGAAGTCGAACTCACCGTAGTCAGCGGTGTAGCGGTCGTCCAGCTCCAGGTGGGAGCAGGTGAAGCCGTGCCGAGTGATGTTGGCGGCGTACTGCAGCAGCTTCTCCTGGGTGACGGCCGTCTTGTAGAGGGCCCAGGTGGACCACACGGGGTGCTGGAACACGTCCGAGGCCGGCACCTGGATGGGCTTGGGGAAATACCGCCGCACCTGAAGAGAGAATTGGATTTTTTTGTAAAATAGAAATCATAAAAACATAAACAAGACCCGTAAAGTAAGCAAGTATACAATGAATGAAAGTAAGACAATAGCTTGAATCAGCTTGAATTTAAAAGTGGTTGCCCGCGGTCCGTCTGTGATGAACGCACCATGTATTTGTGAATAGATGTGACATCAGAGCCGATGCAAACTCTGTAGCTGAGTTCAGGCAGGGCCCGTTGTCCCTCCGGCGGTCTGTACGGAGAGTCCTCGTAACGGGCTTGGAACCGGAGGGTCCTGTCCTTCTTCGACCAGCCCAGGTGAAACGGAACAGAATCATTAATCTTTATCGCGGTTGCGTTTGATGAGAGCCAATAGCGTTCCAGGATTCCCCCAAAGGCATTCCGATTAGTGTAGACGTCGCTGGTGATGAAGGGGAGTGGCTCCTCCTCACCCTGGATGTTGATAGGCCAATGTTGTGTCGCAGACTCTGCTCCGCCGTACCAGTGGGAGTCGTTGTAGGCCATGGCGTGCTCCACCGAGCGCTCATGTTCAAGCTCCTCCCAGCGAACGCGGTAACACATCACCGTGTCCTTAAACCCCACAGTTTGGACAAAGAAATTGAGATTTCCAGAATCGGAGCGAGAGCAGCTCAGAATGCTGCCCTGCTTGGAGCAGGAGTCCAAGTCGAGAGTGCCAGATCTGAAGGGACGTTCAGAGAACAAAATCAGTTTTTTTTTTGTTTTTTTTAATAGGACGGATACAAAAACATAGACAAGCTTGAAGAGTCATCCAATGTATGCATCACAGTGTTTTTAGCCAAAGCTAATTCACAATATTAATGCAATGCTTAACGGAGCAATGCGCTCATTTTGAACAAGTTCTGCAGGGAAATATTTGTTTATTTCCATACAATCCCCTAATTGACTTGATGTTATGAAGTAAATGGAAGATGTATTGTACACTTCGAGTGATAGTGTCTGGAAAAGTCCATGCATGTGACCACATAAAAAAAACGTTCTTCCCTTAGGGTGTCAGTATGTCCGCGTCTAGCATCAAGCTGCCTATTAATATCCTGAAAGCTTCAAAGAGTGAGCTGTGAGACTGCCACACCACACACTTGCAGATCTAGTTCTATCCATTCATACTATAAGACTCAACCTGCACAAAACCTAGGAAAATAATTGGTATTATTGATAATATTATTGATGAGCATATAGGTGAACAGATAACTAATTTAGATCTTAATTAATCAGTGTTTAATGTTAAAACTGCACAACCTGAAACATCCTAGGTTTTCTAACCATTTTAAGAGTGACCCCGCCTCAATCGTAGACACCATTACCCTCCACTGTATACCATTTTTTAAGTTAATTTTCCTTTCCTTGTTGATTTTTTTGGGTCGGACTGCCCCTTAAGTCCTGACAATTTCTGCTCTGAAGGATCAAAGCAAATTAAATGCACATTCTTAAAAAAAACAAAAAGGCATACAACTACCAGTGTTCAAGTAACAGCAAATAATCATGTTCTTCATCCAGGATACAGCTTGAAGGGCCAATTAAATGTTTTGATGTGTTTGATGTGTGCCAACATAATTATAATCATGATAAAAAAAAGCCTCTGTGTCCAGCTCAGGCACTGCACTCACTTAAAGGCCATGCTGAAGATGATGGCCCCGGCCTGGTTACGGATGACGAAGCCGTCCTTGTTGAGGTTCAGCAGCTCCGTCTTCAGCAGCTGGGCCTGACGGAGTGACGCCGTGTAGTAGCACCACGAGACGATGGCCGCCAGCACCAACACACAGCCCAGCACGCCGGCCACCACCAGGGGCCGGCCATCCCGACCAAGCTTCTTCTTCAGCGGGGAGCCTGTGATCCTCTCACTGGTGGTCTGGTCCCCCTGACCCCCTGGTACTATCTGGTACATCCTCGTGGCTCGCTATGGCACACTAGGGCGTTATGGACGGAGGCTTTTGTAAGGGGTTTGGTTGTTGGGTTGAAGAGGGCAGGCTTGTGTTAATATTTAGACCGAGACAGTAGAGGTCTATCTGGAGATCTTTGGATTCTGCTCTTCTGGAACAGAAGAAGAAGAACACAAGTTAGGCTGAGATGAGTTGTTTTGTTGCAGCTGCCATCCTGTGAGTTCAGTTACTCTTTTTGCAGTGGTTTCCTAACATCCATTGCTCTTCTTTATTTGTTATGTTGATCTATCCCCAGAGGTTCCTGCGGTCAGAAGTGCACACAGGGCCAGGGTCCCGGGTCGCCATCTACAAAAGAACCCCACACAGGAACAAGGGGTCGGTAAAACGAACAGAAACCAGACAGAAAAGTTAAAGAGAAACAGGACATCCCTCATCAAGCACACAAGATATATATATAGAATATAGATTACCGTCACCCCCCTGGGGGAATGTAGACCCAAATCCATGGATTCACATCTGCAGTAGTATGTATACAGACTACTGTTTTTAACAAAAAATAATATATAAAAGACACAGCACACACTGTAACTTATCAATAACTTATTGTGATGTCCTTCAATGAGAAGACACATGGGCTATGAAAAAAAGATATAAGTGCTTGTGTTTTAGTGTGTGTGTGAGTGTTGTAAAGTTCTGAAAATACATACTGAACAGCGTAGGGTTTGTTAAACTGTTTTAGAATAGTTGAAATAAACCATGGTCAACAGCCCTGTCATGATTTCTAGACTTTGAGTTCAATAAATGCCTCTATATTATAAGATACAGACCCACGTCAATACTCTGGTCATCATTTCCAGACTGAGTTCAGTAAGTGCCTCTAAAGTATAAGATAGTGATAAGCAGCATTCGCCAATATCCTTAATTATCAGTCATCAGGTGAACCGACTTTCACCAAATAAACGGTTGGGCACACCATCTCACTCTAAGTACAGTGCTTTACACACAGTGAGTCGGTTTCAATGAAACCACCAGGGCACTCTTGAAAAGTAAACAATATTTTACAACTGTCACCCTTTCGATAAGTGCACCGGTTGAAAGATAAAGTACAGGCTCTGCAGTATGTTGCAAATCTATATTCAGGCTAGCTTATAGCAGCAGTGGGAGCATTTGTCTCCGTTACGTGTCAGAAACATTATGTAATGTTGCACCTTTTTTTTCTTCTTTATAATCAATAATCAATGCTTTAATTACATTTAGAATACTGCAGTGTTCATTGAGGTCAGGGTTGTTGTGCCAACACCACACCATTAGGTTATTCCCTAGGATGTCTGCAACTTTATCACAGTTATACACATTTCTTAGAAATATGCAAAAAATTTACTTTATTCGTTTTCATTCCGTACGAACACGTAACCATGTTACCTCCGAGTGTAATTACCATAAACAATATAAACCAATCTGTATTTGATTTGTGCCCATATTTAAAGGTATGTCTGGTGCATGAGAATTTCCCCTACCAATATTACACAAATCATTATGGTTATAGCAATAAACTAACTCAAGATACCAATGTATACCGCTTCCAGGCCGACAGGGTTTCTGTCCACACACCAATGACAAATATTTACCGCTGTTACAGATGACATCCCTAGATGTGCTGTGACAACGACCTTCTGCTGGGTTTTAGAAAACACATGTACATTGCCAACTAAGAATTGTAGTAAGATAGTCTGCAAATAAACAGTGTCGTTAAGGTAACCCTACGAATAGTAGCGTAACGTTACAGCAATGCAGCAGCTTTGAGTCCGTTGTGACCATTGCAGGTGTGCAGATCGGTCGTGGTGGGAGGAAGCCCAGTGATTATTTCTCATCTCAGTGTCGCGTTTCCTTCACCACTAGTTATTCAAAAACCCTGCCAGCTGCGTCGTGAGGTCCAACGTTGTCCCGTTACTTTAAACTTGTTAAAATTGATAGTTACGGTTACAGTTCATTTATCGGTTACACGACGCAATAGGCGCATATTGTACTTTTAGTAGACTGCTAAATAAAAATGTAAATGTATAAAATATAGTGAGTGACCAAACCCGTTTGTGGTAGCGCTGTCGAACTACTGCATCGACTACAGTAGTAGCATACAGTGAGTACAGTGTAGTCAGTCACTAGCTGGAACACACTGTGACCGAGGACCAAGTCCTACCATCCACATTTATACCCGCCAGTTGACTAACTCGTTTGAAATAAATGTTCACTAACAAGCATGACAAGACGCTATTCATGTCAGAAAGACAAACCAAACTCACCTCGCTGTTTTCGTGAGATTCAAGGGGACAACAAAGTTCTGCGCATAAGACAGTGCGCATTTAAAACAATGTGTCCTTGATCCCGCCTATATTAAACACTTCCAGCGGATTGGCCTGCCCACCTGTCAATCAATATGTATGAGTATGCGTGGAACTATTGGAAATGTAGTCTAAACGGCCGTTCACGCCAACCTTTCATACGGTCTGATTTCAACCTACATATTAACCAGAATTTCAATCTTGAATTTTCTCTATTACCACACTGATTCAAATGCATGACTATTGTGTCGTTCTCATTGAACTACAATGTTTGTGAATATTTATCTAGTAAACCTTACCCTTGGAAACAAATAGCAATATAGGCCTACGTTGTAATTCGTTTCCTTGTTTACGTTTAAACGAATCTAACATACATTTGCGTCAATTTGGTCAATTTTTTACGGTATATTTAATCTTGGCAAAAGTTTTTTGATTGTTTATGTGGTTGTAAACACGATACGTATGATCTTCCACTAGGTGGCAGAGACGAGCTACTTGCAATCAATCTGCTTATAACTGTTGCCAGTATCTGGGAGAATCTATGCAAACTAGACTTTGGAAATAGTTATGAATTAATGTGACATTATATTATATATATTATATTATATATATTATATTATTATATTCTTATTTAAGATAGTTAGTATTGTCCTCCAAAAGTATTATTTGTTTTATAAGAATTTGGCTCTAAGAGGTAGGCTTTAAAACACAGGTGACGCTTTACAATAGTGTACATTGACTATTAACAAACCACAAATTTATATGATTCAATGCTGTTATAACTGTTATGCTGTTATGACGTCTTTGCAGTCGGCTGACAAGTCGGACACAAAATTCTGATGTTTTCAACCCAGAATCCATCACGTTAGGTAGCCAGCTGAAAGCCCGCAAGGCTGCTAGTTGGTAACCATGGCAACAACGTTATTTCACTGTACATTTATTACAGTTATTACAACGGCAAAACAGACAGAGTGAGTGATTTTATCATTTATTTTAACATATTTGGTTTTGATAACTTTGAAGACTGAGATGCAGCACAACTGATCAACTTCTGCGGTCGACTTCGCGGAAGCAACCGTCCGAAGCGAAATTACTTCTGATAATGGACACCCCGTCGGCCGTTATCCCTTACTTAATTATTGGTTAATTAATATAGGCTATCCTTATTGTAAAGCGTTAACATTTCACTTAAAAACACCTGATGGTCATTGTAAAAATAATTTGTTCGCAGGATAAGGCAAAATGTAAACTTTTACAATAAAATAAAATTAACACCATAGACAAAAGTGTCTGCTAAATGCACTAAATATAAATGTAAACGCACAATATGAACCAATCTCCATCCAGAGACATTCATGAGGCCGCAGCTCTTGGTGGTCAGC
The DNA here is from genome assembly GCA_900302595.1 of Gadiculus argenteus. Lineage (NCBI taxonomy): Eukaryota > Metazoa > Chordata > Actinopteri > Gadiformes > Gadidae > Gadiculus > Gadiculus argenteus. The sequence goes on from OMLJ01113339.1 coordinate 12,392, forward strand.
CTGTTGGCCCTGTGTCGCATGCCTGCCGGGAGGGCCTGTCTGCAGTGTGACCGTAAGACCAGACGCATGCACGAAGACTTCATCCTGGAGTTTGCCACCAGCGTGCAGGAGCAGATTAATCTGAGGAATATCAGGGACCAGGCCCATCACACCTACAGGAAGACTAGCCGGGAGGATTACCGTGGCGTCATTGGTGAGGACAGACATGATGTACGACAATTGCTTTGATGTTAGGTATAGGCTACTCAGAAAAAATAATACTTTGTACTAATACGTTGCAGAAAACTGTTCTTATCAGTTCTTATCTATTGCTCCCAGATCCCACCACTTTTTATAGAGCTCGCACTGAGTACTACAGTGAATTTGATCGCTTCAAGAAGACCCAGCTAACAGGTAGGATTAGGAGACAGCTTGTGTTTACATTGCGTTAGCTCATTACAGGTGTATCTGATTGTGACTAATAATTAGCATGATAAATATACCTTTTGGGCAAGGGGACGGGGGGAATCCAAACCTCAGGGCAATGTTTGTACAGAGCAAATTGTCCCATATCCTTTTTTTCCTTTATAAAGAAGTAGTATACCTTCTCTGACCTTGGACAGTGTTTTGCTCTTCTTCTTTCTGTGCTGTTTTTGTCACAGATTTATCTATAAATAAATTATATGGTTACCATTATGATTCTCTTCACAATTTCAAGGTTTACTGACAGTGGACACCATTCAAATCATGTCGATGGGCCGGACAATCTTAGCGAAACACTTGGCTATATTCATCCGTGAAGGTAATTTGTTGGATGAGGTCGCTAACAGTAGAAAGGACTAGCTGTATTAAATTGACTTCAGATTATATGTTTATCTCCCATCTAGGACTGTGCCCTAACAAGTGTGGTAAGTTATCTAATTCAGTTCTCCATCTTCCATTACATTACCATCTCCTGTTCAAATCAAGCTAAAGGCAGCAGGTGTTTACTGTGTGTGTGTGTGTGTGTGTCTGAGTGTGTGTGTTTATCTGTGTCTGTGTCTGTGTCTGTGTGGCATGATTTACAGGTCAGCTGTCTCAAAAAGTGATAGACTGCTCCTCCTGCAAATATAGCTTATACAATTGTTCATCCCCCACACACCAGCTGGACTGTGGCGGTAGGTCATGTGTGTCTTGTTGCTCTGCTCTTGGTCAGTTGGGGTGGGTGGGGGGTATGTGTGTCTTTGTGATATGACTGTAGCACTCTGCAGTGTACACACACACACGCATCCGGTCACAAGTCTGTCAATGTGTTTGCTCATATGAGACACTGTTGCCATGTGCAAGGTTAACAGAGATGATTCAACTCATCCTTGGTTCCATGAATGAGTTGCTCGGTCCCCCCCCCCCCCCCCCCCCCCCCCCCCCCCCCGGCCCCCCCACGTCCCCCCCGTCTCCCAGTCGGTCTCCCTCTCTCACCCTTCCTCACTCCTCCCTCATTCTTCTATGGCTCTCCCTCGGGCATATAGAACACCACAAGCCATTGGTACTACATTTCAAAATGCACATGTTTATAATCAAAATCATATGTTTATGCTTATGTATTTATTCAGATATATTGGTATATATATATGATGGTATATATATATAATGATGTGTTTAAGTGTGTATAATATAAATCATTATTTGTATTCATAATTCACATTTACATAACTACAAGCTGTCATCTCTGTTTCAGAGCACCGTTTGGAGGCTGAAGAAGGGGGCCAGGCTGTGTTGAACTGTTTCCTGCCCTGGCATAGCTTGCTTCAGGGAAGACCAGAGTACCATTTCACCTTTGCTCCTGGCCCCCCTGGATCTACACAGGTGAGAGCACATTAAGCTCACACCTCCGGAAAGAAAGATTTGGTTTGGTTTTTGCTAAAATAAAACAATACTTAAAGGTCTCTTTAACCGTAATGCCGCTGGCGTAGGTTTCATGGACCACTGAGTTCCTCTGACAATTTTCCTGTGTCAGCTGGAAGAAAGGGATTTCCAAACCCTGGTTGTCACTGAGGAGCCGTCGGTGGTGCTGAATCAGCTGCAAGTGAATGAGCAAGGGACGTATCGCTGTTCACTGCAGGACCGCAATGCTACTGTCTTCTCCATAGTCACCTTCTTACTCAATGGTAAAGTAAAGTGTGGGAGGAATGTCTTGCAGGTTGAAAGCATCCCTGGGTCAAACCAATTTAAATGGGGCTCCTGTATCTATGTTCTCTGGCTGTCTGTATCCTGTGGAAACAATCCCTAATCAGATTCAGGACAGATTGTTGCTGATTCATGATATGAAATGTATTTTGGTTCTGAAATTTATTTGTTTTCCTTTTTGAAGTCACCGCTCTGCCCACCCAAACTCCCATGCAGCTAATCACGTTGCCCACCCTGCCTCCAAGATACACCTCCCCGACTCTTACCAGAGACCTGTTGCTGTTAATCATCACCACGGTGACTGCCCTCAGCCTGGTAGCCAGCATAGGCCTCACAGTGGCCCTTGGGTAAGAGACCAAATTAGGGGATAGAGAGAGAGAGAGAGAGAGAGAGAGAGAGAGAGAGAGTGAAACAGAAGAGTCAGAAAGCAAGACTAGTCAAGACTTTTAGTAGTTCGATATCTGATGTATTTATCCAAGGCCTTTTTTATTTGACTTCTGTGCAAAAATAAACTGTGTGAACTTTGTCCACAGACTGACAATGAAGAGGAAGATGCGGAAGATAAGAGCAAGGAGAATGGTGTCAGTTTATTAACAAAGATGCTCTCGAAATGAAACTCCGACTCAACGCTTATTATTCTGTGCAGTCTTGGGTTTAATCCTATAATGGGATATTTACTATTCAGTCCTTTAGCAGATGCTGTTATCCAAACAACATGATGTAGCAGGTAGGGGTTGGCTTTATTCCTCAAGTGTGGACAGTTGGCTCAGGGAATATAAAAGTACAGCGTGTGTTACGCATTTATTTTGAAGGCACATATTCTAGACGTGGATCCAGAGCAGGTTCTCTGAGGGAGGGCATACATAACTAACACATAATAATAACTAACACAAGTTAAAAACCCATTGCTGCGGTTGACCTCAGGAGGGATGGGGACCTCCTGATTGGAGACACGAGGACGCGGGCCACGTGGACGTGGATAAGAAGATCGGGATGGATAAATCTCTAGGTCTAATGTTTTTTTTTCGAGGATTAATAGCCCCAGCAGCCCACTTAATCCCTGTGAGAGCAGAGCCAGTGAATATGAATCCATCCCACAGTTGGTTTGTTGCCATTGTTGTTTAGTTAGGATAATTTGTTTCTCAGGATAAATTCGATGAATTTGACATGAAGGACCACAGTTTTTATATTAGATTTTTGTATCTTTCACATTCATTCTCTCTACGTTGTATGTTCCGGATGAATATCATCCTCCCTGTTTCATAGCTGGTTAAGTGCAACCTTCTGACCTCAAGTCAAGTCATATTTTGCTCATTACTTCTACAGGTTTTTTTATTTTGGGTCCCTTTGTTTAGTTGTGAAGATTAACACAAATAGCCCAAAAAACACAATGTGTGTTTGAATAGTTTTACAAAAATGTCAATATTTTGTTTCTTGAGAATAGCGGGCTGAACGTCAGCAACATGCCAGGGTGAAAGGGACATGATTCATTGAAGGGATGAAGAATAGGGGAGTGGTTGTGTAAGGGTTGTTGTGGTGATAGCAGGGTGTGACGCTTCCATTTCCTTTTTGGTAAACAGAAGAAAAAACATCTGCGTGTTATACATCACTTGTCATGGCAATATGCAAACAGTCCTGTCAAGGAAACGTCACCAACAAGTTAACTATCACTATGTGAAATGTTTGTCTGCAAAGTTCTAGGTCAATAGAGAAACACAAAAAGATGAATACCTCTTTCACTCCAACAGATAGTGAACACACACAAACAGACAAAAACACACACACACACACACAAATAAACGCATTGGTTTTGATCATCTTATTGGACACATTTCATGTGACATTTCCTTTGCTGTGCGCTACCTGAAAACTAACACAAGAATAATTGTTCTTATTAACAGTTAAATATTTGATACCTTGTTTCACAATTTGCAAATTGTAAGCCTAAGTGCTAAGTTTTCACATTGTTCCAAGTTGTTACTCTAATGTGATAGGATGGTGCATTGCTTACAACCTAGACTTTACCTATACCCATCAAGTCTCCAGATATACAAACTAAGGGTGTTAAATCATAGTGAAATTAAATACCGAACACAGTTACAGGATAATCCACGAGAACCACGTGCTCTTAGGGAAAATCTGATTTATGTCGATGCCCTTATTAGGTCTACTGAGCCGCCCAAATATGGTGTTTCCACTTGTGACGTATGCTTCAGTGGAAAAAGTGGGTGTCCCCGCGGCGTTCCAGTTGGCGAATCCCCGCCCATTACCCAGCTGTTATCAATGAAAAGCGAAACGCTCATTTTAGGTTAGGTTTATTCAAGCCGACTAGAAACTCAAACAAATAAAGAAAACGTACATTTGAGGTTAGAGTTCGCCTTATTTTCTTTGATTAGTGGTTGAAGGAGTCAATCAAATAGTTGACTAATTTTAAGGACCGTTGTATTGTGGTTTATTTTCCAATTTTCTCTAAATAGGCCTATAACGATTACTTAGTACTTTTGGTATATTTTGCAGGTTTATTCTATACTTCCGCCATGATTTCAAACAATGAGCCGTGGGAAATAACAGGCAACGAACTGCTTCCAATTCTCAGAAGTTCGGAGCAGTTATCTTCTGAGGGCTGCATGGTGCTTGACTGCAGACCGTTCCTTGCCTTCTCCAAAGCGCACATACGGCAGTCCAGTAATGTCCATTGGAACTCTCTGCTGCGCCGGCGGTCCAAGAGCTCCGTGGTCTGCCTGGAGTGGCTGATGGCGGACAAGACGCTTGTGGGGAGGTTGCGCCGCGGGGAATTCTCACCGGTAGTTGTGGTGGATGACAACAGCCACCTTATGGCGCAACTAAAGCACGAAAGCCTAGCCAGCATGTTGCTCAGCGCACTAATAGCAGAGGTCCCAAGAAGCTCAGTGCAGATACGTTTCCTAAAGGGTAAGCACAATGTTGTTTTCCGTCCAACATTTATCTTTGAATAACCCTTTGACTGTATGGTGAATGTTTTGGTTGAGGCCCGTGTTACTGGCCTCAGTCACTTATAACGAATATTTTTTTAATTGTGTGTGTGACAGACATGTTGGGCGATTAGTTTATTGTCTGGCCTGTAACTTTTTTTTCTCCAATTTTTTTAAAGGTGGATTTGCAACTTTTGTTGAGGCTTATCCCGAGCTGTGTTCCACCTCCCCGGGAAGCCAGCCCCCCGCAGCGGATTCAGAACTCACGGCGCCAGAGCGGAAGACTCCCTCGTATGATCAGGTTAGTCATAGCAAAACAACATCCAAACATACAAGGGGGGAAATGTCTTTCAACTGTTGAGCTGGTATTTATCCAGTCTGCTATATATAGGCGTAGAACATGAACGTGAACATGATGGTTTCTTTGTAGAGGGGGGTTTTAGTCTAGCAGGAAATATACAGATAATAGAGTTGTGTACAATAGAATAACCTGTTGGGGATGCATGTCAAACTTGGTTAAGAGGGAATCAAGTTACCGTGCATGCTCGCACATGATGCACATGCATACGTGACTAGAATCTGCCTTTTAAACAATCAAAACATTTACTTTTTTTTATAATAAAGCATTGTGGCTAGCCTAGGTCGTTTGGGGGGCATTTGTTGACTCCGGTGCTGTTGTGTGCAGGAGGGTCCCGTGGAGCTGCTGCCCTTCCTGTTCCTGGGCAGCGCCCTGCACTCGTCGCGCAGGCAGACGCTGGCGGCGGCGGGCATCACGGCGGTGCTGAACGTGTCGTCCACCTGCCCCAGCCTGTACGAGGGGGAGCTGCGGTACCTGCGGCTCAACGTGGAGGACAACCTGGCCGCGGACATCCGGGCCTGCTTCTCCCAGGCCATCGCCTTCATCGGTAAGCAGCTGTGCCCTGGGTCCTCCCCCTGGCAGTGGTGCCTCCCAGCTCTCTGAAGCATGAGAGGACCTTTGACTAAAGGGCTGATTATGGTCCCATGTGCACGCAACGCAAGGGGCTTACAGACCCCTTACATCCTTGCGGATCCTCCTTGCGTTCACCGCAAGGGCCTGACGTGCGCCTTACAGAAATTGTAACCTTCCGTTGAGGCGACGCAGCCGCAAGGTTCACGACTACGTCAAAGCGTCTACGTGGTCCTTGCGTTCCGCGAACGTGGGACCATAATCAGCCCTTTATCCAGGGGGATCTGGAGGATTGATTTACTTTGGTGTTGCCCACAGGTTAGAATGTGGACGTCAACACAGTAAATAAATGCTGCTGAACTCCCCTCTATGGGATTAATAATAGGAATCTTTTAAACCTCGAGTAAGCTGCTTTGCGCCCATTAATGACACGCGTTTTAAAGAAATAACCCTTGAATTGACTACTTAAAGGGATAGTTAGGAATTTTGGACATCAGACCTCATATCCAAGTGAGCAAGTGTGTTTATCATTGGAGATTGTTCTCAACACGTTTCATTCAGTCCGTCTAGTTGCAGAGATCGCTGGTGCTAGGCTAGCGCAAGTCGGTGGGAACTGCTAGCCTGCCAATAAAAACTTTTACCCACTCGACTCCACCTGAGGCAACTCAATTATAACGCCAGACTAACAATCTAAATGTTTGTGTTGATAGAATAATGTTAGAAATAAAACTATCCTTGCATCACAATGATCACATTACATTTTGAAGGACTACTTTCTCAGCAACCAATTCAGTAGCAACCAATTCAGTACAGCAGAACGTAAACAGAGAAGCGCACTCCGGGTAATATCAGCCTGCCACTGCTGTAGCCTGCTTCCAACTACAGGGATTATAAACTAAATACAATGCGATGTAAGGGTAGTTTTCTAACATTATTCTATCAGCACAGACACTTACATCGATAGTCTGACATTATAATTGATTTGTCTCGGGTGTACTGTGGAGTGGGTAAAACTTTTTATTGTATAGCTAGCAGTTTCCATCGACTTGCACCAGCAATCTCTGCAACTAGAAGAACAGTGATAAATAACACACTATGTTGCTTGGATATGAGGTCTGATGTCCAAAATTCTGAACTACCCCTTTAAATGTATTGAAATACATCATGTGAAATACAAGTTTAGTCGAGTAGAGTTGATTAATCGCTGCAACCAAGCTCTGCACGTTAATGCGGCATTCAATAATCCAACCAATCCCTTTCCCTCAATC
>OMLJ01113340.1:0-18096 GCA_900302595.1 Gadiculus argenteus
AAACATCTGTTTACATCTGCCTACATTTCACTTTACATTTTATATTTATATCTACATTTATATTATATTATATATTTATATTACATTACATTTTATCTCTACACTATTATTATTATTATTATTACTACTGTTATTGTTGTTCTTTTTACTTTATTTTATTTTATATATTTAAGTCTTACACTATTTGCACTATTGGAGGAGCCCAAGACTTAAGAATTTCATTGCCAGCGACTGCTCTGTCATTGTTGTGCATATGACAATAAAAACATCTTGAATCTTGAATCTTGAATCTTGAAACCTGTATATTGCAAATATGTGCATTACATTAGGTGTACTACATTATGAATTTTACAAATGTAAATTTATATTAGTTTAATTTGTTAATTGAATTTAAACTACAATTGAGAACAATGTTAGGATATACACAAGGATGTTAAGATGTATATATATATACGTCCACCTTTATATGAGCACATACTAATGAGAATAATCACAAACTGCATTTAAGGGTTGTAGATAGATTAAAAGCATCTTCGACTGACTTTGCGAAAGCATTTGAAGTTCTTTGTGGTGCTGGGTCCCTGTATCCTCTGGGGTTTGCCTCTAGGAGGTGCTGTGACCATGAGGGATTTAAACTCCACCAACACCAGCCTCTTCGGAAGATCTTCCTCTGTTTCAGAGGCCTGAAGTGACAAAGAATGGATTGTTTATCAGTTAAGTATCTTCATTTAAATGTTTAGTTTCCATGTAAGTATTACAATTATTTGTTTTGCAAGGTTTCTTGCTCAATAACAACATTTTAAACAGAACCAATAGAAAAAGAAACCCCTTACTGTGTTGTCCTGTTTGAATACTTTCAGTGCTTTCTCCAGCATTTCCATAGGTTGTCCATGGGCTGCACCACATAATGCCTCTGAACCATCCTGGAGCCAAACAGTGAGACTGGTTACATACAGGGGCCATGGGCAGCGAGACTGTTTACATACAGGGGTCATGGGCAGTGAGACCAGTTACATACAGGGGTCATGGGCCTCACCACAACCATAGACACATCTTCATCTTTAACAGCCAGCGCCTCCTGACTTCTGGAGACAGAGGGGGCCTCCTCTGGGCCCCCATGGGGCCACAGCTCACCCCCTGCATGGTCCGTGGTCGCGAGGGGTTTGTGTCTCATGATGGAGGAGGTACGTTCCTCTGCCTCCAGACTCTGGGTGGTGGTGGTGGTGGTGAAGGTGGAGCCTTTCAGCAGGCCGCCGCTGGGCACTGGAGCAGGCCCCCCGGTGTCCCGCGGGTCGACCCGTGGCCTCTTGCTTGTTGAGGAGCGCTCCACAGCGGTCGTGGAGGCGGGTTTCCTCTTGTCCGCCGAGCGGTTTCCTACGGGTCCTGGTTGTTGGTCCGGGGCGGTCCGGGCTGGCTCAACAAACTCCTCCATCTCTAAAGACATGAGGGATTCCAGCTCCTCCATGTCCAGATCCTCCGCCTTCTCTTTCTCCTTCTCCTCCTCCTCCTCCTCCTCCAGCTCCTTGTCCTCCACCTCCTTCCTCTTCCTGCCCAGCACCCCTTGTTGGGGTGGATGGGAGACCCCGCCTGCCCGTGACTGAGTGTCCGGGGGCCTCGTGAAGAGATCCAACTCTGAGCCCGACGGACTCTGGGCCCCTGGGGGTCTTCTGGGAGCGGCTCTGGAGGAGGAGGCCCCGGGTTGGAGGGCTCTCTTGGACTCTGACTCCTCAGCGGAGAACTCATCCGCCCGCGGCCTGGATTACAGGGCCGGGGGTAAACATGACTTAAACATGGAGATAATAACCCATTGAGAAGATGACGGGGAACGGAGCAGGGGCTGATGATTTTAAAGAAAATAAGTATTTCTAGGAAAAAACATGTAGTGCTAATACGACTAGCATTGTCATCTTATATATCAAATGCCCAACACATGCAGTCTTAATGTAGGCATCCATAACAATATACTGTTCAACCCTATTCACTGTAAGCTACTTTAGATAAAGCTATATGGTCATTGACTAACCGTGAATAGTAAAGGGAATATTCATAAAAAGTCTATGCTAAACAAAACAAGGCATACCTCTTTTTGTTGACTGGCTGGAAGAAGTTGGTGAGGGGGGCCTGTTTCTGTGGGGAGCCCAGGGCTGGCGGCATCTGTTTCTGGGAAGAGTGTTTCTGTGAGGACGCCCCCACACCAATGTGGGACTTCTGATTGGATGGCAAGACACCAACATTCTCTGCACCTGGTTCGTGAAAGTATATTGAGCAGATGTTTACATTGCACATTGGCTCTTATACCTCTTATGACATAAGACAATATAAATATCATGTCATATCAGGCTGCATGTCAATATCTGGGATTTTGGTTAAAATAAAGACTTTTCTTATATAACTGATTATCTCCACTTAAATCAGAGAAATATGGTAAATTTAGGACTCCAATTTTCCTTTACTAAGAGCAATTCACAGGGTAATTTAGAGTCTATTTTAAGTCTAGGACAGCCTAGAGGACTCCTAACTCACTAAGACCCATTCACAAAGAATCTGAAAATGGCTGCAGCGAGACGGAATGCCTTGGAGACATTGGAGGACTGCAAATTGATAGATATAATAATAATAATAATAATAATAATAATAATAATAATAATAATACTAATAATAAGTAAATGAATGAGTAATAAATGAGGGCGGGATGCAATAACGTCCCCAACAAACAGGAATAACCCGATCAGTCCGGAAATAAAATGTTTGGCAACGCTTTGATATTTAGCAACAGGGAAAATGCAACTTTGCAATGCCGATTTAGGAATATCGCAACCATCAGTCAGCCGTGCCATAAATCAAACAATCAAAACAATAAATCAAACAAACAAATCAAACCATAGCTCTCTAGACCACATATCATCCAACAGATTATCCGGTTTCCTTTGGACAATCAGCAACTATACAGGATCAAAGCCAACTTCATGGCAATCGCAGGTATGCCCGGTGTGGTCGGTGCTATTGATGGGATGCACATCAAAATCATTGCGCCGTCAACAGATGAGGACGCTACAGTACCAGCTGGATGTCACTTGCTGGGTGACAGTGGCTATCCCTGCAAGACGTGGCTCTTGATACCCTATCTCAATCCACAACCAGGAGCACAGTTAAATTGTTTGATTGAACATGTAAGTGATTTATCCTTAGTATGAATAGGTCTCAGCGGCTTTTAATTTTAAGAAAAAAATCCTACATACAAAACTTTTAGAGTGAGTTAGCAGCACTCCTAGCGGTAAGATAAAAAGCTTTGTGAATACGGCCCCAGCAAGGGATTATCTTGTGACATTGTGGATTTGGCAACCAATCAAAGGCTCACAAAACAAACACAACCCAACCGGACATATCTATTGACCTTGCTGTCTAGGGCCCGTGTTCTCCACAGTGTGGAAGGAGGCGCTCATGGTGTCGGTGACAGCGGACACACGTCCAGATCCCTGAGCTCTGGGCCTGGGCTGGCAGGGTGGATGGGTTCTGCTGTGCTGGGACATCTTCTGGGTCTCTCCCACCGTCTCCATCCCTGCGGCGGCCTTCATCCCCAGCCTGGCCGGGTAGGGGAAACAAGGTACACAGGAAGTGATGGGTGTGGGGGCACACGAGGAAGGGGTGACTTCAGCAAAACTGTGGTAACTATAAGGGGATGCGAGTTATAGTCCAGTGACATTACCCTTGAGAGGGCTCCGTGTTGCCGACATATGCAGTGATGTTGATGGATGAGGCCTGCAGCACTGTCTCCTCTACGGCCACGTTCTGGGACAACGAGGCGTACGGGGGCAGCCGGGGACGGACACTCTGGACTGACTCTGACAGACACACACACACACAGACACACACGCACACACACACACATTACAGTATGGGCAAGAGGGAATAAAGAAGCAATTTCAATTTAGATCAAATGGATCAATTTCAGGAAAAATTATCTTAACATGTTAAAAGATTGTATAGCATATCACAGGGATGATTCCACTTAACACCAACGTAATATTTTGTCAGGAAAATGTCAATGTACAGTTAGTAATTACATTTACCAAGGGGCTGTATTTAAAGCTACAAAAATAATACAAATAAAAAAACGAAACAAATTCAACGCAACTCTAACGTCGCCGAGCTGGTAGGGGCTGATGACGTCAGCGTTTAAGTTTTCAGGCATCCACACAGATCCTAACACGAAAACACATAGGGCCATTTTTGTTTTTATCCACCCTGGGACGTGGTTTCAGAAAAGTGCGTTTTCGGGCAGCGAAAACGCCGGATCCGTGTGGACGGTCGGCCGAAACGCACAAGACTTCACCAAAAAAAAAGCATTATTGCCGTGTGGACGGGGCCTAAGAGGTCAATCACAGATTTCTGTATTCCAAAGTGGGACATTCTTCCCCCTACCTGAATCACTGAAGGCAATGGATGGATTGCAGTATTTGTCACAAGAAACATAGATGGCTGCTAACCCAATCTCAGACTCTGTGATGAGTCGACAGCCACTTCTGCAATAGGAAAAAACAAAGGGAACCAAGAGAGCTTCAGCTGGGTACACGGACAAGGATATCAAGGGTGAGTAGCGCTTGTGTGACTCTATTGGAGTGTTTCCACCACAGGGTATGGGTCGGTTCAGTCCACAAAGGTGCGGTACGGGTCGCGTTTCCACTGCCAAAAAGTGGGCGTGACCCAGACTGAGCCACACTGCGCCGTACTCGCAGTACTCCTCCGTTGGGGTACTGAGACCCTGAAAGGGTACCGGCAATTTGCCGAGCTACACACGCTGTCCGTTGATTGTTTCGACAGACTCGGCACTTCCGTGCGACAGAAGGATAATAACAAACAAACACACACAGTAGCCGCAGGTATTTCTGGACAAAGGAGAAAGCTTTGTTTATTGAAGGAAATGTTGTGCAAAATTTTGCCGTCCTTCTTGGACATCCTACGTTGTTGCTCTTTGTTTATTGTGCACATTCTTCTTTTTCATTGCTTTTATTAGCGGGCTAAACTGTGTCGTGCTGCTATGAGATCGTAGCAACGTAGCCGCCGCCGCTATCGCCGTCCGGCTTAAACCCCGCCCACCATAAGGGTACTGTCGGCGGTGGAAACACGACACGTAACCGACCTGAGCAATACCACTCCCTCCCTACCCGCACCGCACCGACCCGCACCCCGCAGTGGAAACGCACCATATGGAAGTGTGGTGATGGTAGTGGTTTCAGCGTACTTGTGTACAAGCCTCTTCGCAGTGTCCAGCCAGCACGCGGTGGAGCCGGGCAGCAGTAGCTGGGAGCTCCCAGAGGCCGTGGGGTCCACCACACAGCTGTTTGGAGACTCCAGCAGGGCCCTTGGCAGTGAGCCCTCTTCCAGCAGCAGGCTCTCCCCACCTCCAAAGCTCACTGTGGCACTCAGACGCTTCAGCTAGAGACAGGGAGGGTGAGCGAGAGGTAGACAGAGGTAACCAAACCATATTGTATCTGTGGTACATACTATACACCATCAGGAGAGAGACAAACTAACTATTATGAAAATGGTTTCAACCTTATGAAATGAAGTACTGTGCCTTTAAGCTGTATACACTTGACCCGTTCATAGGGGTTTGTTGGTTTAACCTGTTTTGAGTTGAAGAAAACAAAGATCTTTCCACGGAAGAGCCGACCACGCTCCGGGTTTGAGCAGAGGTTCACTTCCTCTTTATTCAAGCTGGGCTCATCGATCTCTGGGATGAAACTGGAGACACCAAACAACAGACCACCAAAATTACACTGTGATGTGGCTCCAGGCCTGCTTCAGCCGTGTGTTGAGTGTGTATATTAGAACGTATATGTATGGCTAAAGAGGCCAGGGTTGAACCTCACCTGTGGGCTTTAGGTGGGGGTAATCTCTGGTGCAGGGCTCTACTGAACTCTGTGAAGTACTCACACTTGACGATGAGCCTGCCGCACAGCAGGGCACAGATGGTCTGCACAAACAGCCCACACCAACACTTTATTCATCAAACACAAACCGAGCACATGCAGTAGGATATGAGAGAAGGATCCATCTCTGACCTTGATGGTGACTTTGACTGAAGACATGACAAGGTGGGTGCAGTCTGGAGTCCAGGAGTTGACAAGCCTTCCCCCTAGAGGTTGCAGAGCATCAGAGAGCAACTTCTTCTCGCTGTTGTCTAGACATGACGAACAGACCACAAGCTCTCGGTGCTCCACGCTGTGAGGTTAGGAAGAAGGGGGGGGGGCAGATACTTTATGTAAGGGGCCCTCAGGAATGAATGACTTGATGAAAACATCTTGTTTTCATCTTTCATCTTCCAATAGGTATAATCTGTCCTATTTTCTATTTTAGTATGATGAAGACAATCATCTCAACTTTCTGTTGTTAAAGGGACACTGTACCCATTTGCATTAAGCTTTGTATTGCTAGAAACCAAGTCATATTTTTGAATGGTCGTGCATCATTCCCTCATTTTCCCCAGAGATGGGAGATATCTGTATTTACCTCTTTATTTACACTTTCTTCTTTAAATTATGTAATATGACGATTTTTACATAATTTAAAGAAGGAAGTGTTCAAGAGTTCAGGCTCTGGTGAGACTACAAGCACTGATTTTTCTTGGACAAGAAGGCACCGAAATTGAAATGTATGTTACATTTTGCCTACAAATATGACTGACTTTCAATACAGATTAATGTGAAAATCCGTGGAATGTCCCACAATTCCGGTATTTTTAAGCCCCCTTTCTGTTTTCTGGGTTGTCTAGGATGAAATAGAGTGGTTGACACCGAAATGTTGACTATTGGTCCTATCTCTGGTATTGGGCTCATTTCAAATTGCCCCTGCCTGCTTCAGAATGGCTGGCTATGGGCATGCACAAACCTGTCCTTAAAACAACCCTAAAAGTTCGCTTTCAGAAATGTGCAACTCACAGTGGTTAGTGGTGTTCATTGATGTTCCAAATCAAGTATTGTAACGAAAACAGTTTCTGTCCTGTTTTATTTGGCCAATGAACACAGCTAACCACTCTGTGAGTTGCACATTTCTGAAAACCAACGTTTAGGGTTTTTGACAGGTTTGTGCATGCACATAGCCAGCCATTTGGAAGCAGGCAGGGGCGATTTGAAATGAGCCCAATACCCGAGACAGGACCAATAGTCAAATTTTTGGTGTCAACCACTCTATTTCATCCTAGACTAGAATTGTCAGGACAGGACAGGTCTGATCCAGCTGGCTAAATCCATCCAGTCGGTTCCAACTGCTGATATGCTTAGAGATTAGGTGGCCTACAAACAACCAGGTATTGGGCTGAATACCCCCCCCTGCGCTGCATCTGATGTAACAGTGACATTAGTCCATGTTTGGTGGAGAATGTTCTTCAAGCGTAGTGCTGCATTGGATGAGCAATGAGTAGTATAATAGTAGTAGAAATAACAATAACAATAGTATAAATAAAATAGTAAAATTATGAATGAACAGAACAACACAGTTGTTGAACCTAGAGGTTATAATGATAGTCCTACAATTATAACTCACAAGTTGGGTTTATTTCAAATAATGAACCCATAAGCTAAATAAATGGAGGTAGAAAAGATATATCAGTAGAAAAGATGAGTATGGTATACCTGAACTTGCTGTGGAAAACCCCAAATGTGACATTGTCCCCTGCTTTCAGGATCAATGGTTGGTTCTCTGGTAGACGACTGTCATTTACAAACGTGCCATACTTGGAGGAATCTTTCACAGAAAGAGTCTAGGGAATTAGATAATTCAAATCACCAGTCAGTTCCTCAGATAAAGCACTTGATACCAACATACCACAGCCACCATGGAAGATCGCTCAACATAAGTATGATTAAATGTCTGCCAAACACAACATAGATAAGGATTTACCTTTTTAACTATTATTTCAAACATTATTAAACATATCATTATTGTACATTGATCACAACATGAAATAGATTGTAATGATTGTAATAAATACATATAATAATCACAAAAATACAATAAACATTTTGCCCTGTACAGTACTAAGTATGATTGCCCCACGCCCTCCCCCCCACTGTGCCGCTGGCCTGTGCTCACACTAGCCAATCTCAACTGGGCCTGAGTATGGTTGCCTCAGGTCAGTTCAGGTTGCGTATCCATGTGTTTGCGCGTGTCAGCTCATTAGCATTTGTACCGTGGCCTGAGCACACTTCTCCGAAGAGTACTGAGGCCACGGAATTTAACTGTACTTAAGTACGGATGGCGTGCTCACACTAGCCAAACGATCTAGACTTTGGGGGGAAAACGTACTCGGGCACGGTACAGGTGGCCTAGTGTGAGTGTGCCCTTAAGGTCCACTACAGAATGCACACTGATGCCATCCAGCACTACATTTGCATGGCTGAAGTGTAAAGTGTAACTAATTTACATATTACTTTGCAAATATAACATTTTCCTTGCAAATTAGTGAAATGAGGAAATGCTGGTGTGACAACAGAAAGAAGATGGCAGATATCTTGAAAGAACAATATTGACAAATGCTACATGACAATATACCTCTCTGTGTGTGTTTCATACCATGGAAAGGTAATATGTGAATAATGAATAGAACATATGAACCATGTTGAATTAACGCAATATCATCTATCGTTTAATATTCTCCATATATTATCAGTCCATGGTCTCACCTGCTCATCAGCAGTGAGGTGGGCGTGTGCCCGGCTGATAGACTGGTCATTGGTCAAGAGGATGTGACAGTTCTTGCGTCCCACCACATACACTTTAGTGGGTAGCAGGTAGTGGGTTTCTCCTGTGAGAGAAGGTGGTTAAACGTTACATGTGTGGATGATAGTCAATCCGTTAGTGAGGAGGTGAGGATTATGATGACAATGACAATGAACGGCAGTATGATGAGACTGTGTCAGTGTATCCAAGTTGGACCTGATCCTCACAGCTCTGAAACATGTTCTCCTGCACTGCCACACGAGATGGAGATCAGGGAGGGTTTACTGGGTATCACGGATGATACACACTATACAGCTTTTCATCACAACTGAATGTTTCGCCTGTATTTGCCTGTAATTATCGCCCCCATTGCACTCCTGACCAGTGACCATCCCTGAAGGAGGGACTTCCCACTGCGTTACTCCTCAAGATTTCTTCCTTGCTAATTAAGGGAGGTTTTTCTTGGCCTCTTGGGGGCTGGGGTCAGGGGGGTGTCATAAATATATGGCCTGCGTTAAGGCCATACATTGATGAGACTGTACGTGTGATTAAGGGCTATACAAATACAATTGAATTGAATTGAAACGTATTTCATATTATCTCCCTGTCTTCTGATCACAGTTACCTCCAGGCTCCCGGGGCTTCAGGATCCACATCTCCCTTCGCGGAAACAAACGTGGACTATTTATTTTGTTATGCACAAAGCTAATCTCTTGCAGGTATCAGGTAACATAAGCTAACAGATGACCAACTTCATGAGCACAGGACGTCAACAGCCCGCCACTACGTGACGTTCAAATTGTGCGCCACCAGCCTTCAAAACAAGAGTCCCTTAGCATGACGTTTATTATTATCGCTCTTCCAGCCTTCAAAGTAAGAGTCCTTCAGCATGATGTTTATTTTCACACCCCATGGGCTACACAGGATTAGCCTGAAGACCAGACTCTGACTTCGAGTCTGGCCTACATCCATTGGCAAACGTTTATTTCCTGGTTGGTGGACACTTGTCTGAATTTAAAATCATTGGACTTCCTTTAAACCAATCACTAACGTTTGGTAATGACGTATGTTATGCGCCACCGCTGGACTGGAGTGTGGAACCACAAGGCGCGTTCACGATGGACTTCGCTAGGCTTGGCTAGGCTGAACTCGCTGCCGGTGTCTGAGGGGGTGGGCTTTAAAAGAGACGGCAGCCAAGCACTGTGAAGTCGGACACGACTTCACAGCGTGTCCGTGAAGTTATGCCGATTCCCCGATATGATAGTTAATAGGGCTTGTGTCTTTATTCCAATTTCAGATCTTTCAATCACTGTGAAAACGGAGGACATTTCCAGGGACAGGACACTGAAAACGGGGACTGCCCCGGGGACGTCTGGTCACCCTAGTTTACACTGGCTCGTTCACGTTGCATCGCGCGCTGCAGCTGGCTACCTAATGTGATGCATTCTGGGTCGGCTTATCAGCCGACTGCAAAGATGTCACAGTTGCGCGACCATATCACGTGACCCACAACATCGCGAGAGCAAGTTTTTAGGAGGCATTCCGTACCATAGACATCTTATGTAGACGGAGCATTTGCTGCTGTGAGAAATTCGGCCGCCATCTTGGAGTGGTGATGGGGAGCCGGAGAACAGCCTAAACTAGTAGCGTCTACAGAAGAAAACAAGGACGCCGGGCTGGTGTTCAGTATATTCCTGCTCAAATGAGCGGACTGTCGAAAATAGGAATGGGGGGGATTACTTTTCACAAAAAATAATAATATATATATATAAAACACGGCAAAACATGTGTCCTTTATCATAGCTACGCGTATGACAAAAAACGTGTGAAAATCAGTGGTATTCAGTGAGGTAAGATTAATTAAATGCGCTGAGAGTTCATTGCTCCTGCCAAACAAATGACACTGAGTGGAGCGGATCACCACTCCAAGATGGCGGCCCCGCGACTCGTCAGCGCCAGTAGGCAGCAGCGGTAGATGCTCCGTCTACTGATAAGATGTCTATATTCCGCGCAGCGTGAGGCAGTGTGATCTGGCTGCAACCGGCTAGCCAACACCTCCTGACAGCTGAATGGTTAATAGTTCAGTGATGTGTGTCATGGAATATGTGTCTAACATAGCCAGTACTAGTACATCTCGTACTAGTACATCTCGTACTAGTACATCGTCAGCGCATGTTAAAGAAGCCAACAGAGTGGCTTTTTTGGCACAGGCAGCAGCCCTGACAAAACAAAACGCAAAAAGAAGCACAGCTTAAAGCACAGCTTAAAGCTGAACGGGAACAGTTAGAGATTGACACAGCTCTAGCAGATGCCGACGCATTATAGTCTTTTCACTAAATACAAGCTTTCTTGTGTTATGGTGTAGCTGTAGCGTGTTATTCGCCATGACACCAACAGCAGAACGGTTATCCAAATAATAAAGGAGTGAAGTACAACACTCGCGTACAACAGTGTGTGTATTCATACACACGCACGCACACGCGCGCACGCGGTCATAGCTCATCGTCTCATTGGTGGGCCAACGTCTCTGGGCAGGCAAAGCAGAGAAAGGGGAAGTAACATTTCCCCTTATTACGCAATATGGGGAAAGCTCCCAAATCGGAGCGTTTGGACTTCCCTTTTTTCAAAGACGGAGCAAGATACCTACTGCTCGTTTTACACCTAATGTCATTTCTAGCTACTTTGGGACCATAGGCAGGCTAGTGGAACTCATTAATGTTAAAAAACCTAATTGTAGAACGATGTGCAATGCTCGTACGCATTGTCACAGGTAAGCCACCGTACCAGACGGGGGTATGTACGCAGGCGCGTTGAGACCTGGTAGTAGGTATTGCTCGTGGCCACCCAATGTATGCCGGTTAAGTGAATGAGCCCTGTGGAATAAAGATCTTGAAAATACGAAAGGCTATCATTGTTCACATCATAAAACATGGTGTCAGAAGTATCTGACCTATCGCATCCAAAGACGGAGGAACGTTAATACGAGTAGACGTTGTGTTCCAGCTACAGGCTCGGAAACCATAGAACACGAACATTCTTTTGTATATTATCCCGCTGTTGTGGATGATGACGGAGTGGAAACTATTCCCGCCGAATCGAGAGAGGACCCCGAGTGCCTAAAAAGAAAATTCTGTGAACTTTGCAACCCACAAACCAGACATATATTCTTCACCAGGAACCAGAGACAAGGTGAGACTGTGGAAGCATATGTGAGTGATTTAAGGAATAAAGTGAAGACATGCAGATTTGGAAATCTATGAGACGAGCTGGTTAAGGACAGACTCGTCACAGGCATACACAATGACAGTATAAGGAATATTTTACTCCGCAACAGCGAGCTAACTCTGACAAAAGCAATTGAAATTTGTCAAATTCACGAAATAACAGAACAGCACACCAAGACTCTTGCTGCACCAAAACAAAGCATGACGAATGTAGACACTGTACGTTTTAAGACAAAGCAGTCACAACAACGCCCATTCAAACAAAAGACATACACTGAAAGTGAAAGCTCACAGCCAAACGTCACCTGTCGCAACTGTGGAAATAACCATGACCCAGACAGGAGAAAGTGCCCTGCATTTGGCCAGCAGTGACACAAGTGTAACAAATGGAACCATTTCAAACAATGTTGCAGATCAACACAGAACTCCCACAAGTACAGACAAGGGAGAGCAGTCAATGTGGTTGATACTGCCCAAGGCTCAAGCAGCAGTGACGAGTCATACTATGTGGATGGACTCTCCATAGCCACTGACGTGGTTGATACAGAGGAAGAAAAAGAGGACATTTTCTGCACAGTCTATGTCAATGGAAAGCCCTTGAAGCTCATAGTAGATACTGGGGCGAAATGTAATGTGCTGACAAGCGACGCTTTGACACAAGTGAGACGTAAAGAGAGCCTGGACACCTCAAGGAGAACGAGACTTGTCGCATATGGAGGAGATGAGATCCCCTCAGCCGGCTCAGTAAATCTATCCTGCCTGTCAGCACGTCAGCCATGCGACTTACGCTTCCAGGTAGTGGAGCGAGACGTGCAGCCACTGCTTGGCATGCGAGACAGCGTTCGCATGAGCCTAGTCACTTTGAGTAAGGAAGTACACCAACTTCGTTTGAAGGAAGGGCCTCGTCTTCCACACGAGGTGTTCAAGGACTATGTTGACCTCTTCATAGATTATGTGGGCACGCTCCCTATCACCTACAAAATGACACTTGACCCTGAGGCACAACCGGTGGTCAGGCCGGCACGTCGCTTACCAGTCGCAATGCGTGAAAAGGTCAAAGCGGAACTGGACAGGATGATAAGCCTAGGTGTCATAACTCCAGTTTCGGAACCAAGTGAATGGGTCTCAGCCATGGTGGCGACCCACAAGAAGAACTCTGATGACATAAGACTCTGCATTGACCCACGAGACTTAAACAAAGTGCTCAAACACCCTCATTACCCCATGCGCACTGTGGAGGACGTGGCTGCGCAAATGCCGCATTCCACAGTGTTCTCTACATTAGACGCTAAAAGCTCATTCTGGCAGATTCCCCTGCACAAGGACTCCTCCAAGCTGACGACATTCAGTACACCATGCGGGAGGTTCAGGTTCCTGAGAATGCCATTTGGCATCAGCTCCGCCAGCGAAGTGTTTCAACACACGATGGAGCAGATCTTTGCTGGCTACCCGTGTGCGGTAATAGTTGATAACATCATTGTCGGGGAAATGGCGAGGAAGAACATGATGAGAACCTGGAGAAGGTCCTCGATCGAGCACGGGAAGTTAACCTGAGACTTAAGTGCTTAAGTGCAATCCGCTTAAGTGCAAATTCAGGCAGAGGGAGATCAGCTACGTCGGTCACATATTCACAAGCGACAGGCTCAAGCCTGACCCGTCCAAAACAAAAGCAATTGCAGAAATGCCAGCACCAGACAATGTCGCAGCGTTGAAGCGCTTCCTCTGCGTCATAAATTACATGGCCCGTTTCATCCCGAACATCTCTGCTCCCTTACATCAGCTGACACACAAGGACTGTGATTGGTGCTGGTATGAACAACACCAGAATGCTTTTGACACGCTCAAGAGGTCTCTTGCCAGCCCACCAACGCTGAGATAATATGACATGAAACAGCCAGTAACGCCTCCCAGTATGGCCTTGGGGCGGCGTGTCTACAGGATGGAGCCCCCATCGCCTATGCTTCCCGCTCCTTGACGCCGACTGAGATGCGCTACGCGCAAATTGGAAAGGACCTTCTCGCTGTTGTGTTTGCATGTTCCAAGTTCAACGACTACATCTATGGCAAGCACATCCAGATTGAGACTGACCACCCACCGTTGGTCACTATTCTGTCAAAACCCCTACACACGGCCCCGGCAAGGCTGCAGCGCATGATGCTTCGTCTGCAGAGATACACCTTTCAGCTGATCTACAAGAAGGGAAAGCATATGTACCTGGCAGACACGTTGTCTCGTGCTCTAATGAAAACAACGGAACAGCACATCAATGAGGAGGCTAATTTTGAGGTGATGACTATCCAACACATCTCATCCTCACGTCTCGAAGAGCTCAGAGAACACACAGCAGAGGACAAAGACCTACAGGCACTGTGCAAAATCATCCCGCATGGATGGCCCAAGCAGGAAGCCAACCTGCCAACAAGTGTACGCCAGTACTTCACGTTTGGAGATGAGCTGACAATTGAAGACGGTGTCATCATGAAGGGACCCAAGGCGGTCATACCGCAATCCCTACAGCGTGAGTACATTGCAATTCTGCACAGAGGTCACCCCGGCACAGAAGCAACAAAAAGCAGGGCTAGAGACATTGTGTTCTGGCCCTTCATGTCCAAAGACATTAAGAGAGAGACTCTATCGTGCTCTGTCTGCAACAGCACAAAACCACATCAACAGAAGGAACCACTCAAACTTCACCCCATCCCGGAGCTGCCATGGTTGACAGTGGCCACAGACATTTTCGAATGGAATGGCCAGCACTACTTAGTGCTGGTAGATTCATACTCAGGATGGTTTGAGATAGACCTGCTACGTGACATGACTTCCACTACTGTCATAACAAAGTTAAAGCTGCATTTCTCAGTTCACGGATGCTCCCATCTGCTTCTTTCGGACAACAACGCTCAGTACACAAGCCAGCGATTTAAGGACTTTGCTTCCATAAGGGACTTTGTCCACCGCACCAGCAGCCCAGAATTCCCGCAGTCTAATGGCCTGGCAGAGAAGGCTGTCAGCAGCGCAAAGAAGCTGCTAGAAAAGTCCAAACGTGATAGAACGGACGTTTTCCTGAACCTGCTCAACATCCGGAACATTCTACGTGACGCGACACTTGGCTCGCCAGCTGATAGACTGATGTCAAGGCAAACGAGCACCACGCTTCCACTCAGCAAGACACTCTTCACTCCCGCTGTCAAAAGAGGTGATGCTGTCAAAGCACAACTCAACAAAAAGCGGCAGTATCAGAAGGTGTGGTACGACAAGACAAGCAAGCCTCTACGCCCACTATCTGAAGGTCAAGTCGTACGGATGCAGACTCAGCGTGGTCATGACCGTCTGGCGACAGTGAAACGGGTCTGCAAGGAACCGAGGTCCTACATCATTGAATCGGGCGGACACGACTACAGAAGGAACCGGAGGCACCTCCTGCCTGTCCTGGAGGCACCGCCGCCACCGGCACATCAGGTGGACAACGGCGACCAGGCTGTGGTCACGCTGCTGGCCGGTGGGCCGTCACAGGATGGGGCTCCTACATCTCCGGTCAGAGCCCGAGACGTCATCAGCGATGGTGAGGTGGTACAAGGGCCGGCGCCACCCCTCCAGCAGCCTGCCGGAGATCTATTCGTCACACGAGCGGGACGCATATGCAAGGCCAACCGTAAATACCTGCAATAAGCAGTGCAAGACCTATGGGCTGTGTTTTTTTTCTATGGACTGTTACAGTGGCTTTCCACCAGATTACTATTTTCTATGGACTGTTAACAGTGACTTTTCCATCGGATTGCTATTTTTTCTATTGACTGTTACACCATGTTCTGTTGGACTGTTGTTGTTTGTGCTAAAAAAAGAAAATTGCACTGCATGCTGTATTTACCTGCATATGTATATTGTTGCGATTCACGGTGGTCGCCAGTTCCCTTTGACAAACCGGCGCGGGTGATGGACTGCTCGCAGTCCTCTGCGAATTAACTCTGGACGCCGGGGCTCTAGGACCCAGCGGCGGCTCCGCCGCAAACCGAAACTTAGGATCATCTCTGCTACTTGGTCAAACGCAACTCGGCTTGTGTTGTTGCTCTTGCGGTAACAATAAAAGTCTTATTGCATTCAACCCCAGCCCTTCTCGACCTCTCGTAATTTGATAAAGTATTAAGTTGTGGGTTTTATCCACGACAAAAGCCAGATGACTAGTCGCATAGGAAGTTATCACCAACATTTCTGACGTTTCTCATCCCAGAATGAGCATTGCTGATCTGAAACTCGCCTAATGTCTATGTGTGGAACAACGTAAACATTTCAAACTCAGCGTGCAACTTAAACGTAATCGCTCTCGGGAACGCCCTCTGTTCGCTGTTTGGTCGGCGGTGATCTTGCCGGAGTAAATGAAGGCGGATCAAGCTATTCCAGACGGAGTACTGTAGGGAAAAGAAATTGAGCGGAAGTACGTAGGCTAAGACAGGATCTCTTTTATGTCATGATTTTGTCTGGAACGCATACAATAAAATATGAATGTTTAATCATTGCACATTTGAATGTCTAATTTTAAAAATGATTAAACGATAGTGAGATTATCATAATATATACGATTGAGAAATGGAGCACATATTACTGACCAGGACACACGTAAATATATTTAATAGTTTTTTTTATTCATATGTTCTCCTCAACAAAAAATATCACCTTGGCCAGACAGTCGAGATATGATATTTGTCCAAAACTGTTTTTTTATTTGAACAGTATATAGTATATATACTGTATAGTATAACAATAGTATGACATATATAGTATAACAATAGATTTCAATTGTTCATAAAGTTAGTTATTTTCCTTTGTAACAATTCCATTGTCATGTCACCATGGCTAAACACTCAACGAGGGGTTGGACCATAAGCTGCATTTGATTTGTAAATATAAATGCAAATCGCAGGGTGGAGGAGAGATGCAGCAGCCATCAAATCAGAAGAAAGGGGAATCGTCAGATATCCACGTTTTCACTGATCGGAGACGACCCCTTCCCCACATACAAGGCAAATTGTGATTGGCTTTCATCACCGCAATGCTGGTGCAGGAGTCTGGCTGACGGACGACCTCACACCAGTCCGGGTAATCCACAGGATGAGATCCACTGTGTTGTATGAATGCACATAGATCAGCAAAGGTAATTTAAGGTAAATATGTATCTGTGTGAACTGTGAACTGACTTACTGGTCGCAGCATCCTACTCCAAATGGTTCCATGCAGACACACTGGTAGCAATCCTCTGTGATCCATCTCTCTCCTATTTCATAAGATTGGCCCATGTATTCACAGCTCCCTGGGGGCAAATCCACCGTTACCATGAAGATATTTGGAGTAACACAACACACAACACTTCTACATGGACAACCATGTACCTTTGGTGTTGAAGTAGCACTCTCCTCTACTGTAGCCACTGAGACATGGCACAGTGGCACTCAGAATGAAAACAAAGAACGTAGGCAGGACTTTCATTGTAACTGCCATACCTGAAAACAGAGTGAAACACAGTGTCCCGTATAAACACAAAGCATTTTGACCTAACCTGAAATACTACTAATAAACTGTACTGTGTTCATCCATCTCACCTCTTCTGAAGTTTTCCCCAACGTTTTCCACAAATATTGTACTTTCTTTTCTGATATTGCTTGATTTTCTATTTGACTATTCTTCTTTTCATTCAATATAAATTCCTGATATTGTCAACTCTTCCCGCTCTGCTTCCCTCTCCTCTTGGCTGGCGTTCCTGATCGGCTGTGCATCCCTCAGCCGGCGTCTCTGATATTTATACTGCACAAACATGTCTCTATCTCTTCACCCTTATTCTATGTTCCACACACACAAACACACAATAAACAAAGCATGTGATCTTTATTGCTGTTTTTATTGTTTCTCTTTGCAAAATTGGGCCCAAAGTATACAGTGTGCACTGATTCAGATAACATTCGTCACAGAGGGCAGTGTCAGACCCCATTAGTAGAACAAACTTGGCACAGAATTCCACAAAGGCCTATTGTCTTCATGAAGATGTTGCGTTAGTGTGTGTGTGTGTGTGTGTGTGTGTGTGTGTGTGTGTGTGTGTGTGTGTGTGTGTGTGTGTGTGTGTGTGTGTGTGTGTGTGTGTGTTAGTGTGTGCATAGTTAGA
>OMLJ01113342.1:0-16675 GCA_900302595.1 Gadiculus argenteus
CTGCGCCCCGCCCCCATCCCGCTGCACATCATGATCCAGCGGGCTCTGTCCAACCCCGGCCCGGCCCAGCCCCACCCGGACGGTGCCCAGCGCGCCCACTCGTTGCTCTTTGAGACCCCGCCCGAGTACCAGACGGACCGCAACCGCCCGCTGCCCGTCAGCCTCCAGCCGCTGAAGCTGTACGTGTGCTTGTAGGCCCCTCTGTCTCTGTCTGCCACTCCTGGCCCACCGCCGCAGGGTCATATTGTTTTCTTCTCGTTCTAGCGCCGACGATGACTACTCCGAGGAGGAGGACGACGACGACGAAGACGAGGAGGAAGAGGAGGAGTACGACGGGGAGATCCCCCAGCCTGAGCTGGAGCCGCGGAGCCGGCGCTGCCTCATCGGGGACCCGGGTATTTCCCCGGGAATCTGCGTGATCCCCGATGGGAACCACAGCAGCGGGGAAGAAGAAGAAGAGGAGGAGGAGGAAGAGGATGAAGGGGATGAGGAGGAGGACCCAGGGCGTGACCAGCACGGGGACAACAGCGACTCGGACGGCCCCGTGCTTTATAAAGATGAAGACGAAGACGAGGATGAGGAGGATGAGCCCCCGATGAGTGAGTATCCGTCAGTAGGCATCAGTGTTGCTCCCCAAGTAGAGGGCTGTGTTGGAGGGGAGGCAGCTGTCTACTGCCCTGGTGTCCTCAGTGTCCCAGCTCCAAGAATCGTCTCTGTATGAAGTATCGGAATACTGTTGACACTGTACTGGCTGTTCATGGTAGTAAATCTGAGTAAATGCCAATATATTAATATTACATTCAGATTTATCGTAAACACAATATGAAACCAGATAGCCCAAAACTGTTTCCATTTGCTACAATGTCTGTTTGAAGTCAAAATGAATATTAATAAATTGGATTTATAGTGAAACTGATCTCTCTCCAAGACTGCCAAGAGCAGACACGGTCTTAACCTTATCAGATGAAAGTAACGTATACTTTGCCTCAACCGGGAGCATTTCATGGGAACATTTAATTCAGGCATGACTTTATTCCACCCCGTCTCCAAACAGTGCAGCCAACCACTATAAAACACTTCATGTATTACAACTGATCTCTGTGCATGTGATCTCTTTGATCTTTGTGCATGAACCTGATGGACCGAACCTAACCGATGTGTTCCATGCATGTACCTAACCTAACGTGACCTAACCTAACCTGACCTAACGTGTGTGTTTGCGTGTTGTCCGGGCATGCAGAAGGAACCTGGCTGACCTAACCTAACCTGTGTCTAGCATGAACCTGACACACCTGACCTTACCTGTGTGTTTGCTTGTGTCTATGATGAACCTGACCCACCTGACCTTACCTGTGTGTTTCCTTGTGTCCAGGTGCGCTGGCCAGCAGGGTGAAGAGGAAGGACACCCTGGCCCTGAAGCTAAACAGCCGGCCCTCAGCCCCGGAGCGTGAGAGGTTCACCCCGGACTGGGGGTCCCAGGAGACTCCGCCCACTGGCCAGAAGGGGCTCACCTGGCAGAGCAGGGAGCAGTGGGAGGCCATCCGAACACAGATCGGCTCTGCCCTCACGAGGTGAACACACACCCACCACCATCCTGCACTGCCCCGCTAGGAAGCAGGCTTCGTCTGGGCAGTTTCTGTAGACTTCCAGGGATGGCTTCTCAGATTGTTATCCTACTTAATGTCTTAATGACAAAATGATGAAAGTGTGTAAAAGTTGTTTTTTCTCTCTCTAGACGACTTAGCCAGAGACCTACCGCTGAGGAGTTGGAGCAGAGGAACATCCTACAGCGTGAGCCTCAGCTTCCTCTCTCCTTTTTTACTTTCGTTGTTACTATTCTGTTTTCTCTCTGTTCTTTCAAATTTGGAATAATGAATGGGCCCTGTCAGTTTGCCGCTCATTCCCTAGAACTCTCTGGAGAGCAAGATATATATTTTTAATTCAATATTCAGTAATTTAGATGCTGCTACTAAATTTAGAAGTTGAATCTAAATTAAGAATTACTCTTCTCTTTCTTCAGCTAAGAATCAGGCCGACCGACAGGCTGAGGTCAGGGAGATCAAACGACGGCTGACAAGGAAGGCAAGAGCACACACACACACACACACGCACACGCACACGCTATCTGCTGTGAAACTGGTGCAATAAAGACCCTTTCTGATTTAACGGTTGCAGCTCAGCCAAAGACCAACGGTTGCAGAACTACAAGCCCGGAAAATTCTGCGTTTCCATGAGTATGTGGAGGTCACCAATGCCCACGACTACGACCGCCGAGCGGAGAAACCTTGGACCAAGCTGACCCCCGCTGATAAGGTACATATCCACGTCACCTGTCTGGAGCCAACGCACTGACCCTGCTACTGCCTGACATTTAGCTGAACATTGGCTTTAAAGGACAGACGGGAGGTACGTCCTCGTCAACATGTGTGTAGTCATTGGGGGTGGACTCGTTGTCGTGGAAACTGCGTAAGGCATTTTACAAGGGCAGGTTGGGGCACCTTGATGGGCTGGGTTGTTCCTCCGTCTTACAGTTGCGGGTTCACCTGATTAATAGCCTCTAGACCAGGGGTCCCCGACCTTGTTCCACTAAAGGTCCACATCAGCAACTCACAAGGGTTTGCGTCCAGCAGCCCACCTACAATATGGTACGTTAGAACCCAACTATAACACAATTAAAAAAATATTCTTTTGAGAACAAACAATACTTTGTTTAATGACTCGGCGGCCCACCTGCAGTACCCTCTAGGTGGCGCCCCCACCCCACTATCTGTGGGTGTGACCTGTAGATATTGAATTATGATGTAAATTGGTGCAATGTGATTTCCCTGTCCAACTCAAATGTGTCCCATCTCCATCACCTCTAGGCTGCAATCCGCAAGGAGCTCAACGACTACAAGAGCACTGAGATGGAGGTGCACGAAGAGAGTCGAATCTACACGAGGTTTGTGCTCGTGCTGTCATTCATGAACATTGTTTAACTGTGTAAGTGTGTGTTTAAAAGTGTGTGTTATAAATAATACACAGCTGTAATTCATTGTGCTGAGGACTGCGATCGTCGGTCTATTGTGGTTTTCATTAACGTGCATTCCCTTTTGATGGTGTCTAGGTTCCATCGACCTTAACATCCTCTTCCTGGGATGCCAAAGCACTTAGTCCACCACCTAGCAGAGTGTCTGCCACGGAGCTGCTCCACACACAGACTACCCCTCAACGTTTCTGAATGTACTGTGCAGAACATCAGCAGAAGAAGAAGAAAAAACTAAGCGAATGTAGCCGATGAAAAAGCCTAGTATCAGGGATACTCGCCCGCCCTCCATTAAACGTTCAGTTCCTTTGCTCTCACACGACTCGGACAGCGAGACTGAGACCAGGAGATCCAGCGTTTCTCCCGGGCGAACCACGTGCCAACGAAGCGGAGCGAAAGCAAAGGACACGGTCGACCTGATGGTGGAGATAGCTGACGCTCTGCTCTCCTGTGGGCTTCTTTAGGGCATCCGGGGTGTTAGCCACAACCTTGAATGCCAACTCATTCTGTCTTGCCTTGTCCCCCGCTCTGTGACTATTAACATAAGCGATGAAGGCATCAGTTATTGTATAGGTGGTAATAATAAGTAATAGTCCAAGGGTTGCAGCGAGAGTGGAGAGGAAGACGACGACTGGGATGTGCCATTTCCACATTGTCTAGACATGCTCTGGGATACTGTGTGTGTTTTATGTTATTGTGAATACGTTGCTGTGTATAGATTACCTTAGAATGACATTTGGAGATCTATAACTACAAAAATATTCCTTAATGCACAAGATATTTTATATTGTATGATAGGTCATATGAATAATGATAGCTTTTATTTGAGCCTACTTTTTAATTTGGCTTGCCTGTATTTATGGTTGTGCTGTGAGATGGCTTTTTGAGCTTCATTGTCGTTAATATAGGAAAGGTCAACTTCATATAGCAGTTGTACTGTGTGCCAACATAACCTCTATGTCAGAAGGACTGTAGAGTGATGCTTTATATCACTACATTTTGCAAAGCACCGCTGCACGAGCCAATAGCGAGCCCAGTGTCATTTGATCTGGCTCGTCTGTCTTTTCTTTCAGAATTGTTCTGTTTCAATGAATTTTTGTACTTTCCCTTTAAAGATGAAAACAATGCATTCTGTAGCCATGTTATTAAAGGCCTTTTATTTTGCGTCTCCAGGAGGATGCTAAATGTTGCTGAATATTTGAAAGTGCTGTGTGGATCAGGGATATGTAAAATCTGAAAATAAATAAATGGTTAACAGGGAGTCATTTTTGTCAGGACCGCCATTAAAACACAGTTTCATCTGATTGTGTCCTCTGGCCAGTAGATAACAGGGTTGTACAGGCAGATATCTTTGAATTATGCTTATGTTTATCTTGTCTTCCTATTATTTTAAATGATATTTTAAATATAAAATTATTATTTGTTATTTTTTTAAGCGCTAAATAGTGTATGACTGCAACTCTAGGATGGAACTATAAAGAGTACCTTTTCTGTAAATCTTGTTTTTTATTATTGAAATTGTCTAACTTTCCTTTTAGTTGTAAATATTAATAATATGAGCTCATTAAAAATCCTACAAATCGTTTATGCTAAATTGTCTTTCCTATTAACCAGCTATTAACCAACAAGCAGCTAGTCGGGGTACTGTGTACATACGGTACTATGGAAGCTAAGCAGTTAAATAAGTGCGACATCTAGTGGCCATTAAGTGTTGAGACATTCATGCAAACATAATGTCCGTGTTACACAGTCTTATAAGTTGTTGTTCCTTTTACAGGCTATTCAATTTGGCTTCTTATTACTTAATGCTGACAATCGTTCGTTAAGTAATGTTATGGTACCGATGTACGCTAATGTACGTCAGTCGTCCTGTCTCTTTTAGAATGTAGGACTTCCGGCACTACTTCCGGGGTAAAAGAGACGCGCGTGTGATCGGTGAAAGTGGTGAACTGCTACCACTACTGCGCGTTAAAAACCATTACTATTATAGCCTTTCAAGTAAGTCAACACAACACCTTTCTTCTAACATATATCGGACATACAAGCCATTGAATACGCGTATGTTATTCTTTATGTATTCATCGTATCCGTGAAATTCGCTTCATGTTTTCATTCATTTTCAAATGGGCTAATGTTGGTTAGCGCGCTACAATGTCATGTTGCTCTATTCCACATTTAGCTTTAAACGAACATCGGATATTACACCATTGCGATCGGATCATTTTCTATTTCCTGTGTTCCGAGGGCTGGAATATACTCAATAATACCGATAACGTAGCCGATTGGCATTCATTTGCCGGTTGGCTAATTATTTAAGATCCTGAATGCCACTTCATCGTTATATTTTGAGCAACTTACGCCTGTTGACGCAAGTCCAATGACCCTCACTAATGCGATGGAAAAACTTGTCAATATATACATACATTTGTATGTATCATAGAACAATGCTAAGCAAGCGAACCATTCGAAGATCGTAAGCGAGCTGTTAGGTGTGTGAAGGATGTCGTCTTGCGTTAACCCGACCTATAGAAGAGTCAGAACCCTTGCTGCCTAGACGTGTCATGGACTCTGTCTGGCTCTGTCGCAACTTGCAGCTGTTGAGCTCCACCGCTGTTGGCAGGCATCTGTTCAGCTTGTTATCGTGTCCACAATTTGAACTATTGTTGGAAACACACGTATGTGCCTAGTATAAGAGTATAATCTAATCTCATTTCGCATTTAGACCTGTTGCAGTCATGCCTTCTACAAAGACTCCAAGCAAGAGAAAGTTGGTGACTGTAACCGACGACGAGAAGGATCCCAAGAAAGTGAAAGGTAATTGCTAAACATCTGCCCTTCTGGATTAAATCACTGTTGCCTCTGTTTGATACTCATGGTGGGGATGTTTGTTGTTCTTGTTCGCAATGTGTTTAGTGCATCATCAGAGCCATGGTACAGAGACTGGGCACGTGCTCGTGCTGGGCCAAGGGGATGTGGGACAGCTGGGTCTCGGAGAAGACATCCTGGAGAGGAAGAAGCCTGCTCCTGTGACTCTCCCAGAAGACATTGTGCAAGTAGCAGCTGGAGGGATGCACACCGTGTGTGTCAGCGCCTCGGGCAGTGTATGTAAACACTCCATTCTAAAGGAGTCTTCTTTGTATCGTTTGTTTGATTGAAGCAGTATACCATATTATATTCTGGATAATTTTTGCTCAATCTTGAAATTAAAATGGGAAGGAAAAAATATAGGAACACGCTGTCCAAAAAGGCAAACCATTAAATCAAAATAAAGTTTGTAAATGAAAGGGCTTCTGTATCGTTATACAGGGAACCGCTGATGGCCTGTGTATGTACAGTAGTAAGGAGTGAGCGATGTGGTTCCATAGGTCTACACGTTTGGTTGTAACGACGAAGGCGCCTTGGGCCGGGAGACCACGGAGGAGGGGTCTGAGATGGTCCCGGGGAAGGTGGTGCTGGAGGGCAAGGTGGTCCAGGTGTCTGCTGGGGACAGCCACACTGCAGCTCTGACTGATGACGGAGTGGTACACCTCTGGGGTTGCTTCAGGGTGAGTGGGGACATGTGGAAGGACTCTGATCATTTCCTAAAGTTGGAACGAAAGGAGAGTAGAACTAAGCTCGACAACTTTGGGTTGTTCAAGTCCCCTCCCACTCTGCTCCCTCCCTACATTTCTCCATCATTGGAAGAGATGCCCTGATAAGACATGTGCCAGGGGCGGGCTTAAATCGAGCAATCGTCAACTTGAAACTGATATTCTCACAGAGCATTTCACTTGCCAATAACTGACATTTGGCTATGCCATTTCAAACAAACACTCAAATTCTAAATCTTAAATCTGGACCTATAGTGCCTTTTTGAATGTCAGACTGCACTGCTGATTAAACTGCAGATTAAAATCTTGATTTGGAATGTAATCAAATGACCTAATAATCAACCTTTCTGCTTGTCTTATTGCAGGATAATAACGGGGTGATTGGTCTCCTTGAGCCCATGAAGAAGTGCTGCCTCCCCATCAAGATCCCAATGCTTAAGCCAGTCGTGAAAATTGTGTCGGGTGAGACTAACAAAATGCAGAGAACTGTTTCTGTTATTAAGGGATTAGGAAACCTCCTTAATCCCGTATCTTCAGTCATTGTACATGTTGGCCTATTAGCATCTACTTGTTGAGGGCCTAGGTACTAGGGCTGTGCACATTATAAATATTAGCTTCATGATCCACTGAGTAGCGCTGAGTGATCAACAGACAAATAACACAATTTTGTGTCAAAACACCTCTCTCCTTTCCTCAAAATAAGAACTCTGAGCTGTTATGATACAACTTTATTTGTCAGTTTGGGCTTTTTGCATCCCTGGGCAGCTCCTTTAAGGAAAGGAGGACATATACATACATATAAGACGTATAGCATCAATAGACAAACATGCAGACATACATGTGAGACATAAAGCATAGATGAAACCGAAACCTAACCCTAAACATGAAACATGAAACACAAAAGACAAGCATGACAGAAGACAAAGCATACATATATTACAAAGAGGCTACATAAATATATCCAAACATGTATTCACGTGTTGTACTGCTGTTCATTAGCAGGAGGGGGGGAGACGAGAGCTTTGGTAGTAGCTTGTTGATTACCTACATAGCTAGGGAAAAGCCCTCTTGTTGCTTTTACATTTATAGCGTATTCCTAATCTTCAATTTCATTTGAACTTTTCACAAAAAAATAATATTTCCCAAATAATTTATATTAAATCCTTTAGGAGATAATTAGCAGACTGTTTTACTTGGTGACCCATGGTTTATAATTGGACAAGAGGCTTACATGTTGTCTTGTGATCCCAGGTAATGATCACCTTGTGATGCTCACCATGGCCGGGGACCTCTATACGTCAGGCTGCGGGGAGCAGGGCCAGCTGGGGCGGGTTCCGGAGCTGTTCGCCGACAGAGGAGGCAGGAAGGGACTCTGTAAGTCTGGCACTCTGCATGCTGCCCTCAATGCATGAAGAGATGGTTAATGGAGCAAAGAAGTGTCCTTATAATGATGTCTTATGACCACAAGACATTCAAAGAATCCAACAGTGGCACTGTGTGTCCGAGCAGCTTTTCAGAACAAAGCACTGCCCTGGAAAAGTAGGCAACACTGATATTACTAAGCGATTCATCATTATTTTCTCTTTCAATAATCAAATGGTTAAATTCACTGCATATCATCACACATTATTGCTGTGTGGACAATGTCAGTGGGTTTCTGTCACCGTTACAGCCGAGCTTTGGTTAAAGTTTCCAAGGACACACGACACAACTTCCTGACCAAAACTATGGGAGTATTTCAGATTTTCACTAAACCAAAAGGTTGCTTTTTAAAATGTGCAAAGTTGTTATGAAATTAAAGGAAACACTAGCGCTTCCCACAAGCACACACAGAGTGGCAGTAGCTCAGGTGGTGGAGCCATGTAGGTATAATATAACTGCCATGAGAAGCCCCGCCCCCTCATTCATTTCAATGGCCCATGCTAGGCTAGCAAACCCAGCCTAAAGAGGCTGAAATCGTCTGAAATTGCCTGCCACCATGATGGATTTATGTCAGCTTAATTCCGGGGTCAAGACCTTATGAACTGACCTTCCGGCAGGTCATTTCCGATCACAGTCTTTGTAGCTAATAATGTGCCCCGTTACAGATGGGTAGAATGCAGAAGGCAACAAACTGCATTGGATGGGCTGTAAAACTCATCAGGAACACACATAGCTTTAGCATCGTCAATTCATGGATCCACTATGGTGGTTCGCAGGTGGGATAACGGTAACGTTGTGCTGCTATTTGCTCTGTGGTTCTTCAGGTACCGCCTCCAAACATGCCCGCGAGATAGAGCTTGTGTCCTGCAGTAAACTTGTGCACAACAGAACCCGGAAGTAGGACGGTGCTAATAGGCTGAAGCTAACTACCCAAAGCCTGCCCCCCTGGGTTGGCTGGTAACTGCAAGGTTTCTGCTTCAATCCCCAGCTCCTCCTAGCTGAGTGTTGAGGTGTCCCTGAGCAAGGCACCTCACCCTAACTCCTCCCGACGAGCTGGCTGTCGCATTGCATGGCTGACACCGCCGTCGGTGTGTGGGTGATTGTGAGGCAATATTGTAAAAGCGTTGTGAGTGGCCACTGGTTAGGAAAGTGCTATATAAATGCAGTCCATTCACAGAAAAAACACTACTGTTTTTTATAAAAGAGTGGTATTAATAAAGCGTGGTATTAATGATCAGGACGCTGTGTGCACTTGTACCCACAGCCCGCCTGCTCATACCCCAGATAGTTAAGGTCAAAGGCAAGGTCCAGTTCACAGATGTATTCTGCGGAGCCTACTTCACCTTTGCTGTGTCTAAAGAAGGCAACGTCTACGGATTCGGCCTTTCCAACTATCACCAGCTAGGTGCGTATGATACAACACCAGATGCAATTTATTGTTGATATTTAGCAATAAAATGTATGTCCTTGTTTTTGGTCTCTAAAGACATTTAATTCAATTTGAGACCTCTTGTGTTTGTATTTCCAGGCACTAAAAGTATCAAGACAAGTTTTTCTCCCGTCAAACTTGCCTGCTTTAAGAACTCTGTCACTACGTGGGTGGATTTCTCCGGGGGCCAGCACCACACACTCTGCCTGGATGGTGAAGGTACGTTAGGACCACCAGATGGCACTGTCGCTGCAAGCCCAACTTGTACAGAAACTGATCTCACCCAGACTGGCTCATAATACTAACATCGCTGTCTGCAGTAAGACATGCTCCTTTCAAAGACATTGCAATTGTGGAAAAATTAACTCATCAATGGGACCCCCTCGTGGGCACTTTGATATCCGAAATGGAGAACATTATGTTATGGTTTCTAGTTGCCCCCCAGGAACTAGAAGCATCTTCCATGTATAATATGTTATTATGGCAGGCTTGGTCTACTAATGAGTCCCAGTTTCTCCTTTTAAAGAGTTGTAGTGAACACGCTTCCACAGAGTACTGCCATAGTGAACACCATAGTGAACACGCTTCCACAGAGTACTGCCAATGTGAACACCATAGTGAACACGCTTCCACAGAGTACTGCCATAGTGAGCACGCTTCCAGAGTACTGCCATAGTGAACACGCTGCCACAGAGTACTGCTGTAGTGAATACACTTCCACAGAGTACTGATGCGTGAACGCACTTCAACAGAGTACTACTATAGTGAACACACAGTACTGCTGTAATGAACACACAGAGTACTGCTAAAGTAAACACACTTCCAGAGTACTGAACATTTGGCTTGCTGGAATCGTGTATAACTTCATGGAATGTTCTAGAATGAAAACAAAAGTTAAATGTTTCATTAGTTATATGTTAAATGTTTAATAATCTAATTAGTGTGTGCTTTAATGCACACTCTGCTTTAACGCTTGGCCAGAGAACTTGGGATTGAAGTAATGATCTATGCTAGTGGCTATACACAAGGAAATCATTTGAGTCTGGTTTTTCATATCAGCACTGGTCTGGTGGATTTCTTTAAAATATGTAATTTGTTCTTAGAATTCAGAATAGTTTATAATTGTTTGTTTGTGTGTGTATGTGGTCCTAATGTGGTCTGTTATCCTCCAGGGTGTGTGTACAGTCTGGGCCGGGCAGAGTATGGCCGCCTGGGGCTGGGCCAGGGGGCGGAGGAGAAGATTGACCCCACTCCGGTACTGGGCCTGGGCCCGTCCACCAGGGTGGCGTGCGGGGCGTCCGTCAGCTATGCTATCACTAAAGAGGGTGAGAGACACTGCAAATACACCTAAGAACCACTGCTCCCTCTTTTATAGTTCCATTGGCTATATGGGGTCAGTGGTAGTTCTATTTCATCCTTCCTGACCGCCAGAGGGCGGTGCTTTAGCACCTGGATGTCCATCACATACTCGTGTAGATTGTGTGTTTGTACCAACAAAGTCACCTTTGACCGGGGTGACGTATGGCACTATGCCATGCACTTAAGGTCCTTTCACCCCGGAAGTGACCTCTTGCCATCTTCTCGTATGGACGGTAGGTAGGCGGAGTCAATCGCCGGGAGTCTTGAAACCCTTACGGGTTGGAGCTGCGTTTTTTCGCCCTCTTAAGACTGTGATTGCTCTACATTCAATCAAGGTAAACGCATCATTTTCTTATTAACTGACGTGCCCACGAGTGGTTTCACTATAAGTTGGCACCAAGTACGTTTTTTGGCTTATCGTTAGTTGGCTTGGCCAAGGATATCGGTGGTCTCGCCTGCATTTCTATCAGCCTTCGACCAGACCAGCGTCCTTATCCAAACTTATATTGAAGGCGAGAAAGGGTACAGTTTATTTAATTTAAGGCTAAACGTTTAGCCCTGCATTTATTACTTATCTTCTGGACAGTCGAGCGTTGAATGACACTAGGTGTCTTGTATTTTGTGTTTAGAGTTAGCGACTGTGGATAGCGATTACTCGCATTCATTCTTAATGTCAGCTTTTGTGTTCCTAAAATAGACAACGTTTGGCTCTGAGTGCCTGTTGCCTAAGAAGTTAGCCTTGTTTATGTAAATAATTACGGCATGTTTTTGGTGTGGCTCGTCCCTTGAACCTGAAGATGGTCACGATCGCTGCCCCTGTTGCCTTGGTATAGACCACCTAAGACAAGGGTTAATGGAGAGGGCTTGCGTAGACTGCGGTTGCTTGAGTTTAGCTGCTCGCGCCACCAGACTGGCCCAACTAGTGGAAGTTTCAGGGTCTCAATTGGACTGTGGACAGGATGATCCTGACCAGACCCCTAGATCGCAGAGACGCAGATGAGCAAGCGCGCTACAGCGGCAGACTGGGAGGGCCCCGAAGCGCACTAAGTCAGACCCTTTGGCCCAGAAGGTAGACTCGTTGGCGTCGGAATTCGCGCAGATAAAGGAGCTACTGAAGGGTTTGAAGCGTCCTGATATACAGCCAGCTAGCGGTTCCGCTACAGTTGAGGCTATAACACACTACCCACCGCCCCCTGATAAATCGTGTCGTGGAACTAATTGCGTCACATCTGAACTACGTTGGTAAGCCTCTCGAACTTCCCTGTGGTGCGTACGCAACGGCAAGGGGAGCAAATGTGTGGGCATAGCCAAAAAAAAAAAAAGCCTGGGACTGAAAAAGTCCTGGTCGGTGCTCGGCTAATGCGATGCGGCTCTTCCTATTGAATCACTAAGGGATGTGTTTCCTGTGTATGTGTTACTAAAGTATATGTCTCCCTCCAGGCTCCATGTATTGTGTCACTGGGGGATGTGTTCCCCGTGTACTTTGTATAGCTAACAGGCGTGTCTCCCACCAGGGGTCGTCTACGGATGGGGCATGGGCACCAACCTGCAGCTGGGCACCGGGGAGGAGGACGACGAGTGGAGCCCGCTGAAGATGCCTGGCAAGCAGCTGGAGAACCGCACAGTGCTTACGGTGTCCAGCGGGGGGCAGCACACGGTCCTGCTGGTCAAAGACCACGCCCAGGAGAGCTGATGAAGCCCTCGCCACCGGGGACGTGTTGGCAGGTGATCGGATGTGCCGGGACTAAGGGGCAGCTTTAAGGGGAGGTGGAGGAACCTGTCATCATCCTACAGCGGGTCGGAGCTGTTGCAGACCAGGGGACCGAGGAGAGGTCAGGTCCTGCCTTGGCATTGGGGAAGGGGGGGGGACGGAATGACAGAATCCATTTGATAGATCATGAGGAGGGAGAGACTATTTTTTTAAATCTAGATTTTTGTTTTGTTTTTTATTGACAAAGTAAGTGAAAGGGTTGGAGTTTTATGGCATTTGGATCTTGAGAGGATTTGTATATGTAAGTAAATTAGAGCCAGGATTCACAAGCCTTTTAAAGATTTCCCCGGCTTCTAATGCTTTAAGGTTTCCATTTTCTTTAAAGCAATTCAATTCTGGCTCCTTGGGTTTAGTCATGTTGATGGGAGGGTTGAGAGCCATGTTCTATAGAAATGTTTTTTAAGTGTGACTTCGGTTCCACACACGCCTGAGGCTGTATGTGGAACGTTTCAATAACTACTGTATTGTATCTCTTGCTTGCCTCTGATGAAATAAAGATGTCATTTTAATACCGGCAAGGCTGTCTCTTTTAGATTGATGCTCTACAGCTGCCTCTGCCATGAATGGAGACGAACCCTTAACTCATAAGGGGTGGAACTAGATCCAGTTCTCTAAAGCACGGCTAGTATAACGCTATAACGGTCCTTCATCAATAATGTGATGATTACCCTTGTTTAATTCTCAAGTTTTGGTCTTTTCAATATTACATAACCCAACTCGGCTGTTTATTCATGTCGTGCATCACCCCATATGGGCATTACTCATCTATTTTATATGCCATTACACTGACAACCAATCTCATGCGTATAAATGTAAATTAAAATCACTTAGGGGTGCAAATGACTGCACTAGGGGGCACTTAGGAGCATCATGTCTTTGTTCTAACGTGAAACGCAGCGGGGGCTTGAACAACGTCTCTTGCCTCTCGGGCCACAGAGCTTTGAGATGCTATTTCATAAGCAGGTGATTGGCAATCAAGAAGGATTTGTGGTTTTTCACTCTATTGTATGTTCTGCCTGTTTGTGATCAGTCCCAAATACATATTAAGGGAGACAGTTCCCAAAATTGGCAATAATGGCACTAGGAGAAAGCATTTGTTCTAATGTACATATTTTATTAGGTTTAACTGGCCACAAATAATTGGAAGACAAAATAAAATGTATTACAGATATATACTTTAATGTCCCAAAGGGCAATTTTTCTTGGACTCAAAAACAGTAGCACAGACATAAATAAACACACAACAGACTGAACATAGTTTTACAGAACAGACAACCCCCCCCTCCCCCCACATATCTTAGTAAATATCTTAAGTAAAAACCTGTTACAGTAGTGATACTGTTTTATTGAGTTACTTAAAGTTTTATTGTGCTTTGATAATGAAACATTTACATCCTAGTCTTTATAAGCTGCCAAATTATTTACTTAATTAATAATGCATCCCACACAAAATGTGTGTGACATTGTCATGTCAGGCATGTTCTCCAGGCAGCACCAGCGTTTGTCATCCCACCTATCATGCTCACGGAGTGGACCGATCCACTCCAGTGCCCGGAAGGCCCCACGCCACCGTAGCTCTATGACTTTAAACAAGTACGGAGGAAAACTAATCACAGAAAATTGCTTCAGCGCTCCCCACAATACTTCATCACTCACCGTGTGGAACCTTGATGGAGGTGAGACTAATAAAAGTACCGGGTACCAAATTTTGGTGATCGAAACATCAAAGACGGAGATCACATTTAAAAACTGACAGGTTGTTATATTTGTCATGTGTTGGCTCTTGATGTATGTGGCTTACAGAGGACGTTGAATACTCTACTGGTTTGACGTTGTGTCTTCACAAAGCCCAGGAACGAGTCAGCCTGTTGGATGGACAGGGCTGTCTTTAAAGATGTCCCAGATATATAATGTTCAAGTCTTGAACTGCAGGTGCCGAGTTAGGTCGGGCTGACCTTTAATGTCGGACCTTAATGGCAACTACCATGGCATCTTCTGTGTCGCCTTGGAAACAGGGCCTAACTGTTAAAGTGCCTGTCACTTGCCATAATTCCGCCCTCTTCGTCCAAAGTCCTCTCCCAAGTACATAACGGCTTGAAATTGTCAGAGCGAATGTGATCGTGATACCCTACCAAATCTGCCACCTATGTGTTTGCGTGGGTGTTAAGTGAGAGACCACACGATGCCTGCCATTCCGCACATAAAACTGATCAACTCCTTGCTCTGGGATGAAGTGAGAACATTTGAAAAAGAGACACTATATGTACACTATATTGACCACATATTAACCCTATATTCAAATAGATCTTCCCCCCATGCGAGTGGTGGCAACAATGATCATTGCTTGCTAATTGAAAAAAAGTCCAGCCATGCAGAAAGTATCCAACTGTTACCATGGTGTAGTACGTGTCTGATGTTCCCTCTAAAAGCCCTGTATACTAATGACGAGAATGCATTACAGCTAGCCAGTGTGTGCCTGTGCACAAGCAAGCGCACAGGAAACAAAATAATTGTTTTATTACCAGGAAACAAATAAGCGTTCCCAACGTTGTTTGGGAAGTCAGGTGCTCCCATGCTCTCCAGCTACTGGACTTATATTGCTTCTGGAGCGCCACTGTAATTACGGAAGATTGCCTTGATAGATGTGGCTCCCTGGTCCAATGGGAGGAGAGGAGTGGGCTGCCGGGATCCCTGCAGTGTGGGCAGAACAGCTGTGGAGGCTCTTCAGAGGACAAGCTTCTCAATGAGGTCTCAGTGGCTGAGTGTTTATCCATCTTGTTCCATCTATATGTGAGTGCTAACAGCTTGGGAGAGACACCGTGGGGTGCGTGTGTGACTCCCTCTTATAATGGACACTTCTTGTAAAAAAAGTCAACGTACGTGTACCTCTTGCCAATGTCAGAGCACAACACGACGGGGTACTATTGGCCGGTGCCAGCCCTGCCTGGACCGACATGTCACACATCGTCAAGCCTATTATTTTGAAAAACAAGGAACGTCTTATGTTGTAAAGTATAAAAGCGTGGCCGAGCTTCAGACTTTCAGAGGAGTGGGTTTGTCTCCAGTGGTCCACGGGAGGCCTCTTGGAGAGCAGATGGCACCCAGTTTGAATCACTATCATAGCTCCATAGCAGCACAGAGCAGACACCATGGCCTCTGAAACGGGCATGCTGCCGCCTGCAGCCACTGTTTGTTATTATGTAACCGTAACCATCTCACTCAAGTAGATGCCCTGAGCTCTCTGGTGGCAAGGGGCCATCACTGAAAGCATTTTTGCCAAAGTGCACCCCAGAGTTCATACGTTTCTAGAATTATGAACGTAACTGACTCCATTTGGAGCTCACAGGTTTTCATCCTTTCTGTTTCCAAGTGTTCTGACCAGCTACTGCTGGAGAGTTTAAAGAGTTG
Source organism: Gadiculus argenteus (assembly GCA_900302595.1). NCBI lineage: Eukaryota > Metazoa > Chordata > Actinopteri > Gadiformes > Gadidae > Gadiculus > Gadiculus argenteus. Next base: position 16,005 of record OMLJ01113342.1, read on the forward strand.
TGTGAGGTGAAAGGCCACCTCGCTAGACGCAGACTAATACCGGTGGAGGTAATAGTTTTAAAGGTGCCTCAATGGATGCAAAGTCACTTCTCGGTTAAACACATTTCTCACTGCTGCTGGTGCTGCAGTACGTCATGGATCACAAGGTGGAAGTGTAGTGTTTGATTTGCTTGGCTAGTAATGTGTTAAATTCCCCAGCAGAGCTGTCAAGCCCCATTAGCCAGCTGCAGCACTTCAGTCCTTTATGGCAGTCCGAGGTCCACAGGAGAGGCTCGGAAATGCGAGTTTGGATGAGGCTGATAACTTGCTCCAAAAATATCTTGCGGCCCAAGCTCTAGGGGAAGCTCACTAGGGGAAAACGAGCATTGCAATATTCAAAGCTATTATGAATACTTCAGTGCTTTTGCTTTTGTGTGTGTGTGTGTGTGTGTGTGTGTGTGTGTGTGTGTGTGTGTGTGTGTGTGTGTGTGTGTGTGTGTGTGTGTGTGTGTGTGTGTGTGTGTGTGTGTGTGTGTGTGTGTGTGTCTGTGTTGCTACAACAGACATACACAGACAAGCAAATTTGTTTCACAATATGCATTAGTAAGGGTCAACCATCGTTATTATCTCTCAACTGCAAAATTACTTTTATTTTCACATCTGGCCCAAATTAACCACAAATCCATTATGAC
>OMLJ01113345.1:0-11930 GCA_900302595.1 Gadiculus argenteus
ATTTTTCTTTAGTTCAGGAATTTCTTGTATTTTTTATAGGTTGTAAACCTTGGAATCAAACAAAAAGGACAAGCGTAAAAAATGCACCATAAATCATTCAATTAGGCAATGATCAAACAAAAGAATCATAAATGCATGATAAATCATTCAATTATGCAATTATCAAACAAAAGAATCAATGCATGATAAATTTAAACTATACATGATCCAATCACACACTCACTTCCATACACTACACCACCAAACAAACATTCCAACCACATTTCAATCAAACACATTTCAACCAAACACATTCCAACTCAGCCAAACTCCCAACACTAAATCCACATTCATCCATATCAAAGTCCTACCAGCAATGTCTTTTTCCAGAACCGACGTAGTGGACATGTTGTCTGTTTGGGTGTTGGTGTGTGAATGAGAGAAGAGTGCTTTGTACTAGTGATTGGTGGGGGTTGAGGATTAGAAACAGGTGTGATTGCTAGTGATTGGTGGGGGTTGAGGATTAGAAACAGGTGTGATTGAGCAGGTGAGTGCAGGTAGTCAGTCCAGGGGTGAGACTCTCAGTCTCCATCTGGTGGAGAGATAGGTAAGATGCTTTCCCATCTGTTCACCTCAACAATATTTATAAATATAATATTTCTAACGATCCTGGTGAAAATACCATTCAAAACATTACATTGAATTATATCGCAAATGGAGATTGGGCATCAGACCTAAACTATTTTTACTTTTCTCAGATTGATAAAACCTTAAAACTCAGCATAAGTGCACATCTTGTCATCATTAATTTTAGACTATATACAGTAGGTTAGTATCGCGATAAGTCGATATCTTCCGCTCACAATACTTAGTCAAAGACGGTAAACCAGATATCTAATCACCGCTCGGCACTGACCAGTCATTTAATCTTCTGTCCATAGGTAGTGATGATCACCGGGGACAACCCCCTGACCGCCTGCCACGTGGCCCGGGAGCTCCACTTCATCCAGAAGGAATACACGCTCGTCCTGCAGTCAGGCCCCGGCCCGGGTCAGTCCCCCACTGCTCCCATCACACATCACACAGGGAACCTGCTTCACACACACACACACACACACTAGGCTGCCCAAGCCTGGAAATGAATGACATCCATGTTGTGTAGGGGTGTAACGATTCTCAAAAGTCACGATTCGGTACGTACCTCGGTTTTTAAGTCACGGTTCGGTTTGTTTTTCGGTACAGCAGGGTTTGTTTTTAAATACATTTTGATTTTGATGTATTCAATTGTATCAAACAAATGTCTTTTTCACACATGAAAAAGACGTCAAATACAATTGAGGATAAAAATTAAGTCTAGGACTTAATTCCATTGTGGTCCTCAACACAAAACATCAGGACAAGACGAGACACTCAGAGTGTGATAATCAATACAAAGATACGCACTGAACGCACTGAAATGAAACTGAATCTAACCGTTAGACCCATACCGAAAAACGTTGGTACGAATATGTGTATCGTTACACCCCTAATGTTGTGCTTTGCATCACCATCATTCATTCATCCATCCGTTAATTCATCCATCCATTCATTCATGGGTGCCCAAAACACATTGCCCGCACACCGCCACTGACCCGCGTGTTTCTGCTCCTCCAGGCGAGTGGCAGTGGGAGTCCATCGACGGCAGCGTGCACGTCCCCCTGCCCCCGCCCTCCGTAGACGCGTTCATCGAGCAGTACGACCTGTGCGTCACCGGGGAGGGGCTGGCCCGGCTCAGCACGGACACCCCGCTCCTCCACGCCCTCCTGCCCCACGTCAGAGTGTTCGCCCGGGTTAGCCCCAAGCAGAAGGTGGGTGCGGGTGGAGCGAGTGGCGGCGTAGTCGTTTTTCCGGGGAGGATTCTGAAACCGAAGCCATTGCAGTCGTTGTCCTGTCTATAGTTGATTGAAATGTGTAAAGCACGTAGCTTAACCACGTCTAAACCCTGTCGTAGGGTCGTAAAAAGTCCTCCTGTCTCAATTCTCCCCCTTGCCCTAGATTTGAGCCCTAACTAGATTTTGCGCGTTCCCGTGCAGGAGTAGGGTGTCCCAATACTTGAGGCAACAAGGGGGAAGTGCTGTTTTTCCCCTTAAAATCAACCCTTGAACGCTAGCCAGCTCAGGAGCTGACTTGCAGCTAAGGACACTCAAAGCGAGTGTTCTTGTTAAGGGTAGAGAAATGGGATTGGGCCATCGTCTTCAGTCTGAGTGGAGGGATCTTCCTACGTTCCGTTATGTTCTAAAGCGTTTCTGTTCTCCGTCCTCCTCTGCAGGAGTTTGTCATCACCAGTCTCAAGGGGCTGGGCTACGTCACGCTGATGTGCGGGGACGGGACAAACGACGTCGGCGCTCTCAAACACGCCCACATAGGTGAGCGCTCACCAGGGCACAGAGACACCTTGTGAAACCTAGCACCCTACCTGGGTGGCTGATAATACGTGTTGAAAGCCATCCCCGTTGACGTGTAAGCATTGACACAAAAAATTGCAAACAGGTGTCGCGCTGTTGGCCAACGCTCCCGAACGCATGCCGGAGAGGAGGAAGCGCGGAAGGGAGAAGGAGGCGGCGGCGGCGGCGGCGGCCGCAGCGGCGGAGACCCGAGCCATGCCGCCGAACACGACCTCAGGCAAGCTGAGCTCCAGGGCGGCCCGACAGAGGATGATGGCCCAGCGGGAGGAGCAGCTCGCTGCCCAGAAGGTGCGTCAGAAGGGATAATGTAGTGGTCAAGGTGGTTGTCTCCCAGTTCAGAGGTTGTTAGGTTGAACCCCAATTTTCGCAGTGTACCCTTGTGCAGAAGGCCTAGTTTCTACCTGTTTATTAAGGGTATGGATGTAAGGAAAATCCACTATAATATAGTATATATACTATTGAAATTATTGCGAAATGGCTGGTGAACACACGGATGATGTGATCATGACTCAATACTTGAGACGTTTTGTAATTTAAGGCACGGAAATTCATCCAAATCAAGATGTTAATGAACCCCACACCGTGGAACTTTGAAGTAGATATCCACCATACTCCAAATAGACGAACAAACCGTGCAGACGTTAATATATGGAAGTAAACCATAAAACCATAAAAAGTTTATTCATGTGTTAACATTTTTATAGTGGCGGGGCTGATTGCGTTGGCGCGCTCTTTACTCACAGAGCTCATTAACTGCCGTTTGGTAAACACTATATCCTCATTGCCCGTCCCATGCTGGCGGATGCGCTGATGCATCGCTCCGACGGGACGGATAAAGGCGCTTGTTATGTGCCCGCGGCAGCACGCCCCCGGGTGCCGTAGTGAGCTGTAGTGCGCGTTACTGAACAACAGGGGTCATGCTGTTCACAGGAACGGATCAGCCAAGTGCTACGGGAGCTTGAAGAAGACCAGATCCAGGTGGTGAAGCTGGGGGACGCCTCCATCGCCGCCCCCTTCACCTCCAAACTCTCCTCCATACAGTGCAGTGAGTAGCGCCACATCTTCTCCCCTTCACCTCCAAACTCTCCTCCATACAGTGCAGTGAGTAGCGCCACATCTTCTCCCCTGTCTTTGGCTTCGAGGCCAATTTCTAGTACCCACGACATGGGTCTCTATGCCACGGCATTTATAGACAACGCCAACCGTCTCTATTATCATTATCGTTTTAGAGGGGCTCTAGGTTAAATTTGAGCTATATTGTGATTGTCATTAGTTAGAAATTCCACAGCCATCTGTCAGCTATCAGTGAGTCAAATGCGCGGAAAGAATGTGCTTTGCGTTCACTGCGCCTGCCTCTGTGTTAGCCAATTTCGAGTTCAGACCGTTCCCGGCTCACTTCTCGGTCCGATCGGTGCATCTTTTCCATGATTTTGTTCAGGGAATCCATCTTGCCGGTCAATCACAGGCTCTTAACACAACTCTTCTAAATGGCAGAAAACAGTTTTTATTTGTTTTGGCCCCTTTTTCAAGTGTCCTACAAATGAACATGTATACAAACTTGTATTTCATACACAAACTTGCCGTCATAAATCAGCCTGATAAAGTAGCAGGAAAGACTAAGCAGCCTGACTTGTGGTTACATTTCCGTAGAGGTGCACATTACCCACGGCGGTCGGCGCTTTAGGCCAAACCGCTGTGACCTCGCGCCCTGACCCGGGGAGTGTAATCTGGCCTGTTAGCGTGTAGAACTCCACACAGCTGACAGATGATTTAGGACGTCTAGGCTCCTCTTCTGACCCTCTCCCGTCTCCCCCCCCCTCCCCCCCAGTCTGTCACGTCATCAAGCAGGGCCGCTGCACCCTGGTCACGACCCTCCAGATGTTCAAGATCCTGGCTCTCAACGCTCTGGTGTTGGCCTACAGCCAGTCGGTGCTCTACCTCGAGGGGGTCAAGTTCAGTGACTTCCAGGCCACTCTGCAGGGTCTGCTGCTGGCCGGCTGCTTCCTCTTCATCTCAAGGTCAAAGGTGAGACGATGTCATGAAAATAATGCTGCTAATGATGCTTTTTTTTGTTTACTTTTTTTTCTTTCTTATGCAAAGAATGCACCGAGATAATAAAGGTATGTCACGTCATTGAAAACCTGGTTAATATGCACTAGTGCATTGATTCCAAGTAATAACCGTAAAAATCCAACCGAATCCCTGAATATTTTCAGGATTTCATCAGCCATTTCATCATCGCAATTACCGCAAAAAAGACTGGGAAAGCGTTCAAACCTGATTAGCCGCGGCTCGTGTTTGGTTGTCATCTTCTCGTTCTCTCCCTCCACACGCGCAGCCGCTGAAAACACTGTCCAAAGAGCGGCCCTTACCAAACATCTTCAACCTCTACACTGTGTTGACGGTGTTGCTGCAGTTCGCCGTTCACTTCTGCAGCCTGGTGTATCTGTACAAGGGAGCGCAGAGCAGAAGTCCGCCCAGGTGAGCCACGCTCCGCACTGACCGCGACCACACCCCCATTTCATATTTCAAACGACATGATGTCACATGTCGTCTGTTTTCTTTACTTCCTTTCTCTCGCAGAGCGGAAAAGTTCGCCGACCTCTATAAGGAATTTGAACCCAGCCTCATCAACAGTACTGTTTACATTATGTCCATGGCCATGCAGATGGCTACGTTCGCCATTAACTACAAGGTATTCATAATTGATATACATTGTAATGTGTCCCATATGCCTCCACGGTGTCCTGTAATGACGACCCGCTGTGTCGGTTACAGGGCCACCCATTCATGGAGTCTCTGGGTGAGAATCGCCCACTACTGTGGAGCATCGCCATATCGGGAGCAGCCATCGTGGGACTGCTGTCTGGCTCCTCGCCAGAATTCAACGAACAGTTCGCTCTCGTAGACATTCCAATGGACGTAAGAAAAAAATGACAACGCATGTCATTAAAGGATTTATCAGCGATTCTAGGCTGAAACATAAATGATCACATTCATCTGATCTTTCCTCGCGATCCGCTAGCTGCCCGCCTCGTAAGCCAGGCCGTCAAATAAACACGTCTCTGTAGGCAGCCTGTGCTCTGAGATCGCACACAAAAACAAATGGTACTACCAACCACTCCAAACCAAAATAAATAGTATTCCAACCCCATATTGTGGGGTTTTGCACTGCAGTCATTATAGTTTTTACTGGATGCCTGAAACACGGAAGGGAGGGGCGAGCTGGCTCTGTTTGTTTGGGATCTCGCTTCAAATAACAACATCGCTGATACAACCTTTAATTGTAATATTTGCAGTATATTTCTGTTCTATATATTGTCATTGTTATCAGCCTGGAATAGCGAGCGGTCCTGTCCACTGACTCCTCCCCCTCTGCTACCTCTTGTTTCCCTGTGCAGTTCAAACTGGTGATCTCCCAGGTCCTGATCTTGGACTTTGTATCCGCTCTCCTGGTGGACCGTATCCTACAGTTCCTGCTGGGCAAGGGGACCCTCCGGCTGCCTTCCTGAACTCACGCCCCCAACCACGACCACATCCACAAGAACCGCTGCCCTTAGCAACTGTGTGCTGTCGAAGGGGGGAGCCCCCAAAAAGACTTTGGAGAAGGAGCTGTTGTGTGACTTGGAGCCGTGAATGACATAATGGACCAGAAGCAGTGCGAGACGGCCATGATGGTGCACAATACTGCACACTCCCAAGAGTACCTCTTCTTCTTTTGCCCCCACCCCCCCTCCTCCTCCCTCCCCCTGACTTTTAATAGAGTTCTCCATTAGCCCTTTGTCTCTGCTTTCTGTTTCTTCATGCTTTAACCCTCTCCGGCCTCCCATCCCTCCCTCTCTTTTCAACATGTCTGTCTTGCTTCCTCCTCACCTCACTCCTCTTAACACAGAGCCAAGAAGACAGCAGTATTGTTGTGAAATGCAAGATTGTGAGTCAGCCAACGTGAAAACCTCCGGGCACACACTAAAGGGGCATTCTCTGAGAGAATTGCAAAGCATTTGTATTTTTTTGATTTCTCTCCTTGATTTTGTAAAAAGATAAATCTGTTGCATAAAATACTTAACAAACAGTGGACTGTATCTGTCTTTTGTGGTGAAAACTGTATGGGGGTTACAAAACTAGGCAAATATGAGGGTGCAATATATGAACAATCATGCTCCATGGAGAAATATACATACAGTATATTCATCATATTCTTATGTAGGCTGAGCTGGAGACGTGAAACAGAAAGGGAGGGTGTGTGCCCATGGTCAAGCACATGCAAGAGAGAGTCAGAGAATGACAGACATCATCATCAGACGTCCAATGAAAGTTCAGTTTCATCAAAGAGTAGAAGATGGACCTTGATGTGTCAGATCCTGTTATCTACAGGAGCACGCACTAATATTATTTATGAGGCATTCTTCGCAGATTACTGTGGAGACAGCATGCAAGCACTATAACTTTATGTTTACAACATAACATGCATGATGTCTCAGCAGCTTTCACTGATAAAAACAGTTATCAGTACAATGACGTCAGCCTGTTTCACAGCCTAGTGTTGTAGGGGGAGACTACGTTTCCCAGGATGCATTGCGCAGCGACGGGGCGGTCTGCGGGTTTGCTTTGAGCGCGCGATACAATTCTACTTAAAAAAAATGGCGGATGTTGAAATGGAAACAAAACAAGACAGGTTAGTAAAGAAACTCAACGATCGACTCATCTGCAACACGTAGACTATTACATGCATGCATATTTATCAAGGCAAACCGTTTTCGGATGTATTTACGTTGCTGAGTGTTACAGTGGACGACAGTAAACGTCCAGGGGCTTGAGAGGAACAAGATGCATTATAACTGGACCGCAACGTTGGATTTTAAATGTCTGCAAACAAAAGGCAGTTTTATAAATAGTTTAAACGTGTTATTACTGATGTAACCCTGTGTATCTTGTATTCACCACTCTTCTCAACCCCCTACCAGTTGCGGCAGTGCGACCGTTCCCGATGGTACTGAGGTAGAGTACAACATGATGTATACTCAGAGCACTATGGAATATAACCTGCTGTCCTCCTTCACTATTTAAGTCAATTATTGCTGTAACTTGTTGTTTTCCTCTCACTAGTTCAGTCCACTCTGTTATGTCCGTATCACCCTGCTTTATTAATGTATAGATGTTATTATCCAGAAGTGTTCTGAGACCATTTCGATGGTGAGACTGCAGTTTAAATAATACATTGATTGATTGACTGAAATGATCCGATTTAATGCTTCAGAACCACTAACAATTTCCAAATGTTCATTACTTAAATCCATTTTCTCTTAAACTCCCAAGGCGATGATAATCGACAACATGGTTAAAAGGGCCCCGCCCTTATCGCCCACCCCGGGGGTCCCACACAAGTCCCGTCGCACCCAATCTCCAACCCCACCGGCCATTCCAGACACAGCTGAAGAAGGCACTATCGCGGAGAAGGTCATGACTGAAGAAGCCACTATCACAGAGAAGGTCGTGGCTGAAGAGTCCGTGATGGCATCTGTTCCCAGTGAGGTTCCCTCGCTAAGCCCACCTTCCCGAAGGAAATCCTGGAGAAGGTCCACTATAGGGCGGCGTTCGCTCCCTGCCCTTATCAACCCATCTCAGAGTAGGTCCTATCCCTTCCTGGTGCTTTTATAGGCTAGGTGCATGAAAAGCTCTTGGTAGGCTTGTTGGTTTCCTGTGGAGCCAGGTGTGTTTGAACCTGCCACTATTCTGAATGTCATTAGTGTCTACACGGACCCGGTTGGGTGTTGCACCTGGTGGATCAGTGTGTTCCAGCAAAGAAGGACGTGTAGACACTGATTCCATTCAGAATAGTGGCAGGTTCAAACACACCTGGCTCCACAGGAAACAAACGAGCCAACCAAGAGCTTTTCGTGCACCTAGCCTATACGTTACTTATGTCAAGGTTCTGTCTTACCATAACAAAATGTATGACATTTGTTTTATTCTCGGTGGAAAATGCAACATTTTAAGATTGTTTCAGCATTAAACCGCATTGTGAAGACATTTCTAGAGATAAATGTGAATTTGACATTCAGTGAATGCATATGATGTTCAGTATGTGAGTTAAGGAAACCTTTTCTATCGTTGCCATGGTGATTCATATGGACCCTGCTATCCCTGAAAGCCCTCAGCTTGAATGTGGTTTGATTCAACGTCTCTGCTTTGTGTAGTCATCTGAGCGGTTGTGTTATGTGCGTCTTTCAAGTACGATTATTCAAGTGGCCGGGGGTATAACATTTCTTCTTCTTTGGAATGGATTGGGAGGACTTTATAGTTTATGTTCGCTTTACTTACACTCCAATGCATAATGTTATGTATACATTCTGTTTATCAAGATAATCGTGACAAATTGATGATGCTTTAAATGTCGTTGAAGGATAAATGCAATCAACAGAGTAAAAGGCAAAAGGCTACAAAAGTTATCAACATAGACATACAATAAGTGAAGCAGTAGATAATATATCGTCAATCTAGCCCTACAGGAAGTGATGTATAGTTAGAAGGTGACCTAGTGGTCATGGAAACTAGGAGGGAGCTCCAGACCTGCAGTCTGTTTCATATGAAAGAGGATATATACAATATTAGAATATATACAATATAGGATAGATACAATATTCAATTTGGGGCCTCTAACCCTACAGGAAGTGGTTCCGAAACCGTACCATTGAAACACGTTGAAAATAAAGGACATTGCAATAAATCTAAAGTATTTGGAAAGAGCTAGAGATAGGGACTTGGCCATTAGAGCTGTCAGCAAGGGGGGCAGCGTGGGATTGCTCTGTGAAAATCTCAAGTCTGCTAAAAGGGGGGTGCGTGCAGCGGGGTAACCCTAAACCTAACCCCTACCCTGAGCCACGGATCCCTCCGCCCGGGGGCCCGGTCAGGCCCCGGGACAAGGTTCTCAAGTCTCAGGGATGTAGGGTCTTCCTATCTCCAAAAACAGCCTTTTAACACCACATTCTGATCCACTGGGTCTCGCAGGACACACTTTTGCGAAGCTCTGTCAAAAAAACGAACCCTAGAAATACACATTTTGAATTTGTCATTCCCGGGACCCAGGGGAACGTGTGTATGCATTTTGCATCTCTACCCAACTAGAAAGAGCACAAAAAGGGCTTTGACCTCCAATTTTTGAAAGAGTAAACGGGCATAAAACTGTGTCGGTTTCATATTCCCCATTTCCCATTTTTATTAACATAATGTCTCATCCGCCCGTACCAGTAAAAGTCTTGGTTTCTATTAAGTATGCCTCTTCAAGCACTTCAAAGCTGAGCACTGCTCTGTCTTTCATTACATTGCATTGGGCTGTTATTCTACTGTCCAGTCCTTCCAATTTATTAGGTGTAAAAAACATATGCGCGCCATTTAAAAATTACAATATTTCCCTCCAGTTTATATTCTTTTATAACAGTTTTCCAGCAGTCAATTTCACCCATGGCTTATAGAGAGTATGTATGTGACTTTGTAATTTGTTATCAGCTAAGAGTGCCTGTATGAGAATGGGAGGCTGTGATGTGTTGTACCAGCATATCAAAGTTCCCATCTGTGCTGCGAAATAGGAGGTAGGCGCCGTCCCCCTTTAACTTCGGCTGGATTTAAAGTCATGGGATGAACCCTAGAGCTGAAACAGGACGTTGACCAACACCTGAAGCCATGGAGACGGTTTATCAGGCCTGCACCAGTGAAAAAGGTCAATTTTTGAGTAACAAGCAGCGAAATATACCGTAGTGCCACCAGGTCAGACTTCAGAACCAGAGACAGCCGAGCCCGCCGACAGAGAGTGTTTAAACGAGAGGCTGTTTAAGAGTTTTTACGCGATTCGCTGCGGCCGGAGCCACAGCCACAGGCACCCAAGTCTTGGCTGCTGCAATTTTTCTCACTGTCATGTGACACAGCCTTGAGCGCTGCTGTGACAGCAGGGGCAGGCGGCCAATCACGACTCAGGTAGAGCCACGGCGGTGCTGTGATGTGGCTCCCCCGATCGACGTCAACAAGCCATTGGCTGCGTCTGACCCCATGCAGTGTCTCTTGGTGCCCCGAAACCTTTTGTATAAGGGGGGTAGCGTCTGGGCCTTACTAACAACCACTAAGTTACGTACGAGTTAACGGTTACACCTATAAACTTTAGTCTGTCAGGGCAACTACAAAACATAATCCAAGCTATCCTCAGGCAGGTTTGCCAACTTTGGGACTTTGGCTGGACCTGGAGTGAGACCAGTGACGGACACGGATGAAGACGGCGGCCAATCCCAATTGTCGAGGGGGGGGTGGGGGTGTTCTGTGCACGACACCACCCACTGCAGCCGCAGGCGGGGCCAGTATGTCAATTCCCCAATATGATGGTTAATAGCACTCGTGCCGCCCCACAATACAACAGGTGACTACATTAACCGTACAAATCCACTCTGCAATAACTGTCAATAACTGTTTCCCTGCAATATCCACCGTGCAATATCGTCCTGCAATTTTGTTATTATTTTTATTATATTATTATATTTATTATATTTTTTATTCTTGCACTGTTCTCTGTAACTATGCTAACTGTGCCCTTGTGTGCTCTTTTTTTGAACTCGGTGTGCTTTTTTACTGTTCTGTAAGTGTTGTGATGCTGCTGGAACCTCAATTTAAGATAAATAAAGTACAATCTAATCTAATCTAATCTAATCTAATCTAACAGCTGCAGCGTTTGCCTGATCCTAAATCCACCACTGCGTTGTAGGGAGATGTCTTACATTCTTCCCCTGTCATTAAGAATCAATACGCTGTCGTCTGGTCCGGTCAGGTCATCGACAGAAAATGAACAGGAGGTTTTGCCGTGACGTTTCTTGCGTGTGCGTTAGAGTGTGAGATTGAAGCTGAACGCGTGGAGTGTCACGAACAGACGACGCGTGAGAGTTGGCAACCTTGCCTCAGGTATCCCCGGGCCGAACCGCGTCATCACCAAGCCTCTGAGGCAACCGTCACGAATAGCGTTCCGTCTCAACGACGTTAGAAACGACCAACCACCAACATCGACTATTTCAGCTGTCATGCATTGTTCACTGCAAGGTCACACATGTTGACGTGATATTCCTGAAAATGCCGACGTGACGGCCTTTGATGTTCTTTCCTGCGTATCCCGCCCACCCACGCGGATTAACCCGGAGTACACCGAGATGAAAGCACCGTAGAAAATCATCAACACGTTGCCTCATTTCATTATGTGTCTGCATCGAGCATCCGCGAAAAAAGGCCGTCCACGAGATAAATCGCTCTCTCTCTGAAACGGCAGCCAGAACATCCCAGAGTCTTCCGGAATCACCGGAGTTCACGCGTTTAAACGGAACCCCTTTTCCGACGCAGCGGCGGCTCGGAGCCCTCTGCCTCGGCCTCCCCACGCCGCCTCTAACGAGGTGTGATGCAAACGGAAGACAAAGGACAAGAAAGCGAAACCTTGTTAAAGCGCGTCCTCGGGACACCGTTCACGGCAGCTCAGTAAGC
>OMLJ01113346.1:0-16697 GCA_900302595.1 Gadiculus argenteus
CGTTTAAGACATGGTGGCTTCTCCTGATCAGCCTCGTGGTCACATCTAACAGCCGGATTTTGGCGAAGGGGTCGGGACCTCACTGGCCGGAAACAACAGCATACAACAGAACCTAGAGGGAGAGATAAAAGCAGAGAGAGAACAGAACTCAGTATATATATTATACTTGGTGGCAATGGCAGGCAAAGGATGACCACTTGATTCATCTGTCTTTCATGGTGCGTTTCCACCGCAGGGTATGGGTCGGTTCAGTCCGCAAAAGGTGCGGTACGGGTCGCGTTTCTACTGCCGAAAAGTGGGTGTGACCCGGACTGAGCCGCACTGCCCCGTACTCCTCTCGCAGTACTCCTCTGTTGGGGTACTGGGTACCGGCAATTACACAAGCTACACACGATCACCGTTGGCACTTCTTCGCGGCAGGGGGATAATAACAATCGCACACAGTAGCCGCAAGGTATTTCTGGACAACGGAGAAAGCTTGGTTTATTGAAGAAAATGTCACGCAAAAGTTTGGACATCCTACGTTGTTGCTCTTTGTTTATTGTGCTCGTTCTTCTTTTTCATTGGATTTATTTATTATTAGCGTGCTACACTGTGTCGGTCTGCTATGAGATCACAATGCTCACGTAGCCGGACGGCAATAGACGTCCGGCTACTTAAGCCCTGCCCCCCCATAAGGGTACTGTCAGCGGTGGAAACGCGACACATAACCGACCTGAGCAATAGGTCAGCTGCCCCGCTCCCTCCCTACCGCACCGACCCGCACCCCGCGGTGGAAACGCGCCATCAGACACAAACGCGCCATCAGACACACCAAAACATTCTTCAAATGATAAAAGCAATGTTTTATCTCACATGGAAGTGGAAATTCAACTCCAAGGAACAATGTCTTCATCATGTTCAACATCAAGAGTGTAAAAAGGGCCCAGATGACCTAAAAGATTCCTCAGAGCTCAGAAGAGACAGAACATTACTCACTGCAGTTTGAACATGGCCTCCTCCACCTCTAAACAGCTGTTGGAGTTGGAGAGGACTGGACAGGAATGTGTATAAGATTGGAGCAGGGAGGAAGCAAAACCAAAATGGATGAGGCTGATTTTGTATAATAATTTGTAGCATTGTAATTCTCATTTGTGAGCAGTTCAACTCATTTGTGTATTTATTAAAGAGGAAGTGACATGTCATGGTGTGCATCAGTTTTCAAAGAAGCATAATTCAGTTTATGAAGTACAGAACAATTCAACAGTTGACATTATGTTCAGGTTCCTTAAGTCCATTCTTGCTTTGGTGAAACTAAAGCCTGCTGAGAGGTGTGTGTGTGTCTAAGTTGTGTGTGTGCGTGCGTGCATTTGTCCGGTTACACCATGGAAATGCTTCATGCTGCGTTAACACACAAAATGGTGTCAAAAGTGCCAAGGGCACGCCCACCAACCAGTTCACGACCACACTAACAAAAAACACACTGGCCCTGCACAGCAAACACACAAGCAACCACACGTGCAACATGGAAACGCGCAAGAGAGCCTCTCAGCACATCTTCCAATTAGCTGCACTTTGCTGACATATCAACTACAACCCCCGTAATTACAGGATCAGGAAAACAAATCAAAGCCCTTGAGTTGGCTCCCCTGCAGCTGCGGGCCGACCGCTGAATAAAGGCTCCCTCCCTCTCTCGCGGTGGCCCAACAACACCACCGCAGGCCCTCCTTGGCCCTCCTGCAACACATGCGGCTCTGACACACTCCCACGTGAAATCCCTGGCTCACTTTCCCACACAAACTCTGAAGGGGAGAGGCAGACCTCCCCTCCCTGTATGAGCTGAGCTCTTCCCCTCTCTTCCCGAACTCTGGGCCAGCCGTGAAAACAGGAAGCTGTGATATGTGGTGGGTGTTGTCAGGCGGACTGACTTCACTGGGGACTAGAGAGGAGTAGTATGCTCCTTTGATCCTGGAGGAGATGTTCCACCAAGTATAGATTCTAGCTGGAAACTACAGCAACCAACAATTACTTAACAATTAAGCTTGTGCGTAATTATATATTATGGCTACAACTGTACCATAAATATCTACTTTTGACTCTGTTGCAGCAAGTAAATGTCCCCAATGTGGGATTAATAACATCCATCTTATTTTATCTACCTCAAATGTAATAAAATATAGTAGTAAATATAGTATAAATAAGGTTGAACAATATTAACTTCAATTATTCAATGATTAATTAGAAGTGTACATTACACAAAAAGTGTACATTATGCAAAGAACTGTCCGGAATAGGAGTATATTCGCTGATTCGTGTTATCGACCGAGTGCTGTCACAGCAGCGGATCTCGGCCAGGCAGTGACCACTTCAGCTCTTCACTATAAAACACAAAGACTTGTGTGTTTTTTTTGCAGTGTGTGAAAGATAGTCAGACACCTGGAATAGGTGGAGGACCACCTCAGTACTAATTATATGGCCAAGTCAGCGTATTTGGCTATGGGTCGATGTCAGAAGGAAACCGCTATCTTCACAAGAGGGAATTTGGAAGATAAACACGGTTTTGCATTATACACAAATACAAAACAAAACTTGAATTGTTCCCATGGAAATTAGATTGTTTTGAGGCATCTGGAGCCCAGGAGGGAAGGGGAGAGGCACACTGAGGGGAGAAGGGAAGCACATCGAGGAAGAGGAGAGAGAGGAGAATAAGGGGAAAATAATAGAGCCCTCTGAAACATCCACAAGACCCCTTTTCCACTGGCCATTTCTACATGGTATGTTTTGTTGCATTTTAGGGATTATAAGATCTTCCACCGTGTATCCCCCCCTTCCCCCCCAACCCCCAACCATTCACCAAAAATAATAAAACAGATACAGATTCAGAAACAAGCCTGTACTATGCTATAAGCAATTTAATTAACTGAGCTTTCAAATATAGAGCCTGGCCCTGGATAAACACATAATAGTAGCCAATAATCAAGCCCGGCTTCTCAGAGCGGCTATGGTTCTCCTCGTCTACGCACATCATCATGCACACACAATCAATGTGAGGTAGGGGTTCATCCAGCCCCAGATACAGCAGGCCCATTTGACTAGCAGCCATTAGCCACTCCACAGACACGTCCAAAAGCACTTAGAGAACACCACATGAGAAGGTTTATGGCTCACAACATCGGCTCTGTGGAAAACAGAACGGTGGGCCAATAAAACTCATAATCTGTGGGAACCGAAAGGCTAGGTTGAGGGTGGCGTTCTAAAATAAATAGAAGGAACCTCCAACCTGGCCATTAATGTGACATCATAATCAGGGGGGGGGAGAGAGAAAGTTAACCATCAGGAGAGTGTTTTATTTAAGGGACACACTTTCAAGATAGGGAGGGGCTTCAAAGGTCTGCGATGGTCAAAATTCCATAGCTCTTGCAATAGCTCGGGATGGGTGTCACGTGAACGTGGTTGACCTTGGCTGACCTGGCCGGTTCTGGGACAGTGCCGGACTGGACTCTCGCTGCACAATGCTCTCGAACAAAAGCCCTTCAGAGAGCAAACAAAGCACCGGCCAGTGGATACTCAAAACTCCTCACAGATGAAAACTTGGGCCTCAGTCTTCAGTGTGGAGACCACTGACAACACTTTCCATGTCCATGCTTTTGCTTCCCACTCCACTGTTTGCCAACACTCTTACACCTTGTTTGTAGGAAAAGCAGCCGGACCACACATGTTTACTTAGCTGAAACATACATATCACATAAAATATGCAAACCAAGGGGAAGGTACGTAAAGTTCTCTTTTGACAAACACGTCCCCTCATAAAATCTACACTTGGTTTCCACACATCGTTAACCTTTCCAATGTCGTCTCTTTTGTCCACCCTCATCTTGAAAGTACTGAAGGAGTTTCAAAAGCCTTTCCACAACACAAGACCAAAGTGCTACTCAACTCATTCCCAGGCGGTGGACACACACACACACCAAAACAAACAATGGATTAGAGGACCTTTTAAGCTCCCTGCTTAGCTATTTTCCTGTCATGTTGACACCAAGGTTAACCATAGGGCATGGTCAGACCAACAACACGTGGTTGTAGATACATTTAGAAATGGCAATAATTCTGTGCTACAGCAGCAACCCTTTCCTAAAAAACAGAAAAGAGGGGACCACCCTGGGATACTCCACAGCAGGCAGGCCTGAGATATTTCTATCCTGCTGATAATTAGACTAGTGGTAGTAGTCAGGGTCTAAAATTAGCTGGCGGGACACACACTAGCGGGCTGTGCATCTAAAAGAAGAACACAGGGCGTGTGTGGGGATATGTTTATGCTACAGAACCCAGCGACAGACACCACAGTGGCTTGCGTCTTGTAGATCCATGTAGGGAGGTTTGGCAAGCCTTGGTCGTGGTGGTGAAGAAGCTGAATGAACAACCAGCCGAGGCCATCCAACATGACCGGAGCCTACATAGGCCTTCGCAATACGCAAAAAGAAAGACAGCTTCGCTTGAACAAACAGGCGTTTTGTTTGGTAAACAGATTCTGAATAATGCAGAGGGAATGCAGACAGACAGGCAGATCAGTGAGAGGTTTGGGTTGAGCCCCTGGAGTCTGTCGGTGGCCGCTGCCTGCCACCTGCATTCCTGTTAGGCTGGGCTCCTATGAAATGCTGCTTCTCTGCACATTCCTGGGCTTCTGCGCAACTGGGGACAGTCAATGCATTAATGTTTCCACTGCAGTGCATGGGCACACACAAATACACCACAGACACACAGAAACGCAAGTGACCAATGGATTTACGACCACGAAGCCAAGTTAAATTGTGCTGCGTTTTCACAAATCTAGATCTACCAATGTAAGCAAAATGGTTGACTTGCACATGTTTTCCAATACTTTCAAATTCTAAATGCCAAGTATCTTCTGCCTTCAAAGATATAAAGAAAAATCATGTTTTAGCTCACCAAATACTGTCACAGGATTCTAAACCATTGTGTAATTAGTTTCTGGCTCTGATTACACGAGACACCCTTTTGTAGCTTTGAAGTGTAGCACAGATTTGTTAAGGTTTACAAGTAGAAGACATAAGATGCTGGGAGATTTGATGTTCGACTTGACACCTGTGATTTATCCAATATCATAAGCAAGCGAAGAATGATTTAAAGTTAATTAGCAGCCATCTGGATGAAGCTCTTGACGTTCCTCTTGGAAACTTTAATGAGTCATAACTAGCTCATGCTCTGCATATTCGGAAAGCAAGGAGTTTCAGCTACCAGTAAAATGAATGCTTCAAACGATGCATTGAAGCAGGCTGGACCATCGTATAGATACCCGAGGTCCCATGCACAACACAATACTAAAACAGCCCAGATATCCTACTTGGGGCCATCTGTGTAGGTATGTAGGAAATAGCTAATGTTCCATAACACTTACCACGGTTTTGTTCAGCTTGAATTAACTTGTGAAAAGTGTTAACAGTGAACTTGGTGAGGTCTAAAACCAAGCAGTGATACCATACAGTGGATTTGATTCCTTGTTATGAATGAGAAGTGTAATATGATTTGTGAAGCAAAATATCATCTGATTAAGCATGTTGTTACAAGTGACTGTTACTTTGGGTTCATGTTAACTGAGCCATAAGAAGGATTTCTAGGGTTTTGAGTCAGGGGGGTTTTCACATAAATGTGGAGCAGACATCCAGCTGTGGGTGTGGTCACTGGTTGGGTTTCTACAATACCTCAGCCACAATGGCAGGTTTACAACCTCCTTTAGCAGCGATTTATAGGTCATCTAGTCATCTGGTTTAACCTTTTTAACAGGTTTTGGTGTGAGCGCTTTTAACAGAACAATGTCTCGCAGTTCCTGTAGATGCCAAGTGTCAGAATGACTTCACGGAATTCCACAGAATACAAGCAGAATCATTTTCTCAAAGGTATTCACTGTAATTCTCTCAAGATACTCACTCAACAACAGAAAATAAATTGTTGTGACACACATGATGCTCCTACCCGGCTGAAGTAACACCATCAATCGAAGACATATTAGGCGTGCGATAGAAGACTCACTATGAACATGCAAAATTCTGACTCCTTTGGTGAAAAGCACCTGCTTGATGTCTGAATAAACACCATGTTGATACAAATAGAATGCATTATGAATTACAGTAATTTTCTACAATCATTCCTAATATCTCTATCCGAAATTTTGGATGTTGCCATTCATGCTTCTACTCACTTAACTAAACTACCTATTTGCAGGTTGGAAGACCAATTACGCACCAGTTAAATGTAAATGTCAAGTAAACTTTATCAGTAACCTGGAAGTAGGTACCAAAGACTCAAGATTAGTCTCATAACGGGATATCCATAAAATGCTACTGAAGTCAGACAAATAAATGGCTGTGACCATGGATGTGTTTTAGAGTACAATAGCTAGGATCTAAATTAATTAATAAATAAAATAGAATGCAAAGACAACAGTGGCTGCCGCAGCTGTAACAGGGGAGCTGTTGTTGGAGGCACAAAGGGAGGCAAGACGGGGGAAGAAAGGAAAAGTTTCCAAGCTCAACAAAGCCAGTACAGTACTCAGCAGAGGCAAGCACTCCTCCCTCCTGTTCTCTCATGAGGGACGGAAATGAGGTAAGCACCCTGGCATTCTATGCTCAGCTGAGGAGATAGAGACAGAAGAAGATGTGTGAGCAAAGAGGGGATACACCACGAGCACAAGAAGAAGCAGGTTTCCAGTTAGACCACATAGGGTGAGAGAGCTTAAGCTACCCCGCTGCCGCCATTAACTCACTGTGAGAGAAACTCGGACCAGAGTTTGGTCACAGCTGGAGGGGAGCTCCTGTGAGATACACACCCTGACCGAGAAAGTAGCAAAAGCTCTAGCTTCCCCTCACTTGCCTTAATTTCCAATATAAGACAGAGGAGAAGCATGCTTTATTGAACAAATTAGCCTATATAGCTAATGTATTCAATGATAATAAACTGAATTGAAGTCTGTTGAAACCTCCAAATGGCTGAAACACAAGGAACCGACCAATGCAGAGCCTATTCTAAACAAGCAGTGACACCTTGAGACCATGCTCAGGAATCCAAGTCATTGTTTTCCCACCCCCGATGGAAAAACAACCCCAGGCATTCGGCCTTCAGGGATCCAAGGGTGGTTAAAATAGGGCAAATAGCAGTTAAGAAGAGAGATTAGGGCAGGACTGGACAAAAGACTGAAACAAGAAACTTTGAACAACATGTGTGTGTCGAATGGAACAAAAGAAGAATAAGACAGGGAGGGACAAATTGAATGGGGCATGGACAGAATAAGATAGGGGACAGAATTTGCTTGCTGATCATCAATGATGACACCCTGTAGGGATGGCAGCTGTGTTTACCTTTGTGAAGGAAAGGGAGGTCACACACAGGCACTGATAAACAGACGGAAAGGGAGAGAAACAGAGCACAGACCAGGTCTTCATACTAGGCCAATGAACTTTCCTTTGAAAGTACACAAATGGTCTATAGTCGTTATGTGGCAAAGGAGGACAGTTCATAAAAGGCACTCAGCCACTGTATGCATCATCAGCACCATTCACACAGAAGTGGTCCATTACCGAAAGAAAACATTTAAAACTAATTGTTACCCAGTTACATTACTTTTGAGATGGGTAAAATACGGGCTAGTATCAAGTGTCCTTCAGTGCTTTTTCAGCCAAGGGTACAGAGTCTGAACATGGGGGCTGGAGCCAAGAGAAAGGACAACGCTTGAGGGCTACTAGAGAAGTGGGACACACTTGCCGCTCTGCTGCACAAGGTCTGTACATTTACTTGGCAAAAATGGCTGCCAGAGTTCATCTAGACCCAAAAGGTAACTGTGTATCCCTAGAATACCCCAAACAATAAGCAAGGCATATACAAAACATGTCTACATTCAAAACACAAAGAATACAGCAGTTATACATTTGAAAAATGGGAATGGCCTGGTACAACAAAGAACCTACTAGTTTTAAATTCAGTTAAATTATACACAACTATACAGCCAGCTATCTTTCCATTACCAGATCTATGTTGGAGATTCTAACAGATAATCCTGCAGTCTTGCCTTGTACGGTCCCCAGTAGAAATAACCAGTCCCCTGACTAAAGCACATCATGGTGATACGTTTCGTAATGACATGAGCCATGTTTTTATTTCTCATGATAATCATTAAATGCTGACATTAGTCCAATTATGATCACTGTACCTCCTTTTTATCCCGACCCATTGTACTACTTCAGAAATCGCCGGGACGTGTCAAAATTAGGCCTACCGGATTCATACACGCTTCAAGTTTACAGCTGCCCGTATTGCACAGATTACAGATGTTACAGAGGGTTCAAATGGCATGGGGAATGATCCGTTCGTTACGACATAAATACACCTACAGGAATGTCTCACATCTAATGCGCCAAAAGTTATAGGTTACAGACTATTGGTTGGGACGACTGAATTTTAACACCCCTCATTGCGCTGCTAGCAATAAAGAAACCTGCTTATCTGGCGTAAAGTGTATGATGAAGTTTCAGTTGGCCGTTATCTACCAAGCCATAATGATGTGCAAAATCGAAAGAGGTCAAATATTATTGATACCGTCTGTGAAAGCTGGCCCGCGTATGCCGGGAAACCTACGTGCACACAACTATCTGACATGTGGGGTCTTCACGGAGAACGGAAACGCAATCCATGTGAATCAGCAGTCAAAGCGATTGAATACGGCATTGCGTTGCGAATAAATCCAAACACGTTTATAGTTTAGATGTCTCTCCTAGCGCAATAGGCTAACAGTATATCCATGTTGTCGTTTGTTTAAGATAATAAGTTCGCTCTGTGTGCTCTCATTTAACATCGGATAGGAATACAATACGAGGTCAAGAAATGTCGGATTAAGGGGCTGTGTATGATAAAACATTTTAACATTTTAACAAAAACAGGTTACATTTAACATAGTAATCAAGACATTAGGCAGCTAACGTTAGCAACGACAGTGGTCGTTAGCGGCTAGCTAGAGGAGCTACAATGCGATGAGAACGTACCGTCTGTTGCTAATGACACTCGTTCAGTACGTCATCAACACAACAATGTATTCACTTTCCAGTCCGAGGGGGTTAAATCCTTCCTAAAGTCGAGCTATATAGTTACTTTCAGTTTCCAGCGGTGGACAGGAGTTATTTTCTTCAGTAGTCGGTCCCACCTTTCCGTACCGCTCTGAACGATAACAGCTCCTTCTTGGTTCTGTTGTTAGGTTGTCTATATGTAGAGAGAGGATCCTGAATTTTAGTGTTATCCCGGTTCACCGCAACATAACTTCCGGTGTCTTATTCGCTATGACCGCCGGAGTACGCCATTTATCAGTCCCCGGAGCGAGACGAATACAAATATGACGAGATCAACAATGTTACTGAAAGTCCCACCCTCTCTCGACAATAACGCTTATTTGAGGCATCCTGTTCCAGGAGTTTCTTCTTGAGCTGAGAACGCCTGGGAACGAGGTTTGGGGTTCAATTCAAAATACATCGCGAGATCTAAGCGACGGAAAACTTGACAAGATTAATCCAACCATATTTTCGTGCTAACAATATTTAAATTGAGTTATAACAACGTATAAAGAATTCCGTAATATAAATAGCCTAAGCACGTAATTATGAAGATACATCATATAATTGAAATGCCTAAATATAATAATCCGTTAATGTAGATAGCCTTAACATGTAATTATGTAGGCCTATTACGTCATATCATTCCAAAACATACAATGTAGCCTATTAATATAGGATGTTTTCATTTAGTCAACATTATAATCTTATAACATTTATATTTACAGAGCCACTGATAACGGATAGCTCTATACAAGGGTAGGCTATTTTATTACAGCAACAATTGAAGGAGAGCCTTGCTTGATTGGCCATGATCAAACTGAATGAAAAAGATTTGCTGATATACCCCCCTCCATAAACCATCCCTTTGAGACCATAAAAAAAATGTAACATGGATAATCTAATGAAGTCCAAAGGGTGTTTTGGTTTGGTCACAATTTTATTAATATTGAAAATTGTTCATATTTATACATTTAATAATACTTTAATTTTGACTTTACACAGGGCCTGTAACCCCAATAAACTTGACAGGTTTTGTGGAATGAGGGATGGTAATTGATGAAGAGAAACTTATTTTCAGGACACGTCGGCCAGCAAAATATTTCATTTAATAGAGCATGATAATGGGAAAGTACAGGCAGCAAAGTTACCATCGCTACATTCAGTGAGACAATAGGTGAACAAGATTATTACAGGGAAACGTTTGAATTGTGGGTAGTGAATACACAGGTAACAAAGGCGAGTGGGAGTGACCATCGTGGAGAGATTAGGATTGGCTGGAAAGGCTAAATTAAACTGCAATACACTATGGGGGAAATGTCTGCAAGCCTGCAAGCAAGGCTGCAACACAGGGTGCATGTGTGAAAACAGCTAAAGGAGTCTACACAACAAATAAGTCAGTCGATTGGCATGGCTTGAGTATCAGACTGGGAATGCAAATGTGAACTTTCTTAACCTCTGTTGAGAGGGAGGAAGGGAGGTGAGGTATCTTTAGGTCCAAGGAGAATGTAAACAGTTCCTTTTAGATTGACTAGTAATTATATTACCAAGGTTAATGTAATGTTTATAATTATATATTAGTTATGATTAATATTTCCATGACAGTAATACAATTAAATACAGTCCGTTGTGCTGCAATATTCAAAGCATTGGACGTACATTGCAGTAGTAGCCTACCCTCGTCTTAAAGTTTGACCCTACAATGTTGAAAGGAGAGCCCTAACACACAGGACACAGCAGGTCGCATATGCTTACGCTTGGTCTAACAGCAAGTCTATTCCAGCCCTTACTGGGTCGAATAGCACAAAAATCATGACCAATCTTTTTTTGGTGTTGCATGAAATCTTGAAATATTTTTTTCCATTAAAAAATGTGTTCAGAAAGTGGCATGATTGCAATTTAATTTACAAATGACAGGGGGGGCTTTGTGGTCCTCATAACATTTCATGAATCAAAGAGACTGTAAGCGTGTCTCCTTCACAGACGCATGGCTACACAAGTACACATTCAAGTTCATTATGTATGTGACATTCAAGATGCATTATTAACATGCACTTCAGAATAGAATAAATAAACTTTGACATGAAGTGTACCAAAAAAGTACCCTTGATTAAGCAAGCATTTTGGTAAACATTACTCCAGTCTGCTCAGGATAGTCCACAAACACAGCATTATTCTTCTAAAACTCTTCTCTAAAGTTAGTCTTGTAATCTATGGACATGATTTAGATTGGAAGGTCATTAGGGAGTTAATTGGGATGAAATACCATCATCATGCCTATTAACATTGGCATCTGTGAATTTGAGTGGTGGAATAAAACTAAAAAGCAGCTGGCTTAACAGGATAGGAATTCAACAGTAACCAGACTGGAGTAAGAGATTTGCTAGCAACAAGCGATGCAGTAGGCCTATACTTTTTTCAAAGTTGTAAAACTGATGGGTGAACTCAGGTCAATAATCGTTTTCTTAATAGCAAAGAACAATTGTAATGCAACATTGATAAGCACCAATCATGTGCATCTGTACAGCATATTTATTTATATACGGATATGTAGTTCACCCGGTGCAGTTTTAATAAAGCCAAAGTAGGGCAAACATGCTTCAAGTATACGTTTTAGCGACATCTAGTGGCAGAGCTGTAATCCAGTTTTAAACTTTCAATACCGTTTCAATTAAAGTGAGTCGATAAACTGAAGAGCAAAAATGTAGTCTAAAAGTACCCTAAACTGACTTATACCTGTACAGAAAATGCAGCTTACAAAAAAAGGACCAGATTTGCAAAAAGCCATAGACGAAACAAGGCAGGGATACTGTTCGAGACTTTATTACAGCCAGTACTTTACGAAACAATTTACCTTTCAGAGTGCCCAGCTATCATTTTACACGCATGATATTCTGAGCACTGGCACAGTAAAATGACATAAAACAGGAATGCATTCAAAATGTATTATCTCAGCTTTTCTATATTTTGCTATTTTTTAAACTTTTTTATTATCAAGGTCTAGTCAAACCATTCCTAGACCCGGCAAAGTCAATTGTGTATTTTTTAAGAAATAATTTATCATTTTTCGATGTTTTCAGAGTTTTAGGTTTTTCAATGTTTAATTTTTTTTTCTATCTTTTTCATCGGTGAAGCAGGTTTCAAAATGAGCAATCTGTAGAGAACAAAGACAAGTTTAGATTAGTTGAAGTCAAAAAGTAAATAAAACCATTCAAACAGTTACAGTATGCATTTCCCCAACTACCTTTTAGGCGCTGGGGACCCCAGCCGGGGTTGTGGACTTCTGGGCAGCTTCCTTAGCCTGGTGTGCCTGGAGCACGGCCACAGCTTCGTCCACCTACAAGAAGACATTGAGTTAACCTCCTGATCCTCCCTGAGACACGTCAACCAATACAGCGGGCCCACCAACAAAGCTCCATGGCAGTCTCATAACAGCTTGCTACTGACCTTGGAGCGCAGGGACTCGGGGGACTCTAGCATGTGGAGCAACTCAGAGTTGTCGATCTCCAGCAGCATGCCGGTGATCTTGCCAGCCAGGCTGGGGTGCATGTTCTGGATCAGAGGGAACAGACGCTCACCTGCAAGTGCAGGAGAAACACAGCAGGGTCAGAGATAGGCAGTCCCTCAGTAAGGTACCAAGGAGAAGAAGGGCTATTACACACTCGCACTGTCCTATGTATGGTCTTCATTGACTGTTACAACACTCACCCAGCATTTGCTTCTGTTCCTGAGGCGGGGCAGCAGCCAGCATGGAGGCGGTCAGTGGCTCCTGTCCTTGCACATGTACAGCCGGCTGATGGGGAGAGAGAGGGAAAAAAATAAAAACTTTCAAATCTACATCTCAAGTTGATGAGAGACTATCACAAATGCAGAAAACTAGTTCTCTACCATCACATACGGTTCCTCTTTATTTGTGCCTCATGAGACTTTTCTACATGTTTGGTTGATGCATGTACAATAAAAGGTTTGCTAAACCCTCCTTACCTGCTGCATGGGGATCTGTGGCTGCGAGGCCATGTGCTGCTGGGGGTTACGCACCCCAGGGGCGTACTTGTACTGGGGCATGGCGCGCACCGGGGCTGCCCCAGCTGCTGAAGCACTGGCAGGGCGCTGGCCGAGAGCCTGGGTGGCTGAGGACAGAAAGGAAACACGTTTTAGAAAACGGATAGTTCCAGGCGTCAGTTCCGGTCCAAGATTCTGATTGGCTACAGGTTCTTAGAGAAATACTGCATGATATTTTTTATATCAATGTCCCATCAAACGTATTCTGTATTCTGGCCTGTGTTGCTTGGCAACAATCTTGCAGCCTTGAGGTACTATATTGCTCGGCGGAAGAACTATGTTTTGTTTTCAATAAATGTTATGTTACCGTGTTTATTTGGAGAAATTGTACCATGTAGTCTACAGTAACAGAGACACTTGAGGCTGTGATTAACAGTGTTAACCACAACCTCTAATGGCTTATTGCCTAAATGTTGACTAATGCCATCATTACATCAGAGAGTGCTTCCTATATGAGGGGAGAGGAGAAGCGGGCCTCATCGAAAACACTCACGCATGCGCTGAGAGGTCATCATGCGTGGGACCTGGGCCGTGGTGGGCCGCATGGCGTTGAACGTCTGGGGCCTGGGGGCGGACGGGCGCATGGCGTTGGGCATGTTCTGGAAGTCTGGTGGAAGAAAGCAATCGGAGGGAGTGTGAACAGACTGGACCCAGTCAACACAGCGATTTTTCGTTGTTTAACAGGTGTATC
This sequence comes from Gadiculus argenteus, assembly GCA_900302595.1. Classification (NCBI taxonomy): domain Eukaryota; kingdom Metazoa; phylum Chordata; class Actinopteri; order Gadiformes; family Gadidae; genus Gadiculus; species Gadiculus argenteus. Next base: position 13,843 of record OMLJ01113346.1, read on the forward strand.
AAATGTGGACAGTGTTTGAGGCTACTACTTACGTTGGGGCCGCACACCCTGCGTTGCCCAGCGGGGGCTGGGCCGGAGCTGGGCCAGCTGGTTGGCTGAATAGTAGGCGGCGCGGTTCTGAGCCTGGAGGGCACAAGGGACAGGTTTGGTTAAGACACGCAAAATGAGACCCTAAAAACAAACACACCCGTCTCATTTGGAGCGACTCGTTGAAGCCGGCGCATCTCTCACCTGGGGGATGGCGGCCATGAAGTAGCCTGAGGGCGGGGCTGGCTGGTAGGGGTTGAGCACGGGGTTGGGCACGGCGCGGACAGTGGCCATCCGCTGCATGTACTGGTTGGTGAGGTGGGCCTGGCGCTCCTCCTTGCGTTGGGCCAGAGCCACATACAGCGGCTTGGTGGCTACGATGCGCCCGTTCATCTCTGTGACGGCCTTGGTGGCCTCCTCCGGGGAGGAGAAGCAGACGAAGCCGAAGCCCTTGCTGCGGCCACCTTCCATCATCACCTGGGAGGGGAGACAGTATCAGTCAGCTGAGTATGTTGTCAATCCGCTGTGGAGGGTCAGGACCCTCTAGGAAAGGGTTTCAAGCATCAAGCTAAAGCTAAAGTCAAACCTAAGAGTGATAATGTCTAATGTGATAAAGCTTTGATAGTGATGAACGGTCACATGACCCAATCTGTTGGAATTCGGACTTGGGCGTGTCATGCGTGTACCTTGGCACTGGTTATGGTTCCAAAGGGAGAGAACTCTTTGCGCAGACGCTCATCATCCAGACCGTCGTCAAGATTTTTGACATAGAGATTGACACCCTGGTTGGAAAAAGAAAGATCTTTAAGTTCTCAACGTCTCAACATTATCGAACAAGGACAATGTTTGCATGGCTGCCAGGGAATGCTTCATAAAGCAGACTGACCTGGTATCTGGTCATGCGGTCTTGCTTCATCTGCTCAAACTTGCGTTTGAGTTCATTCTGACGTTCGCCCTTCTTCTGCGCACGCCCCACGTACACCTGTCTACCATTGAGCTCTTTGCCGTTCATGTCATCCACAGCCTGCAAGATGCAACAAAAGCTCAACTAAAAACCACCAAACTCCACCAAAAACATGTGCAATAATGCAGAGGGAAAAGTGCAAAAAATATTTGAGTGCTCCACATAATGCTTGCGGATCAAAGAAAACATGGTATTAACCCTATACAGTAATTGGAATGTATACCCCTTGATGGTAGAATAAGAAATGACAATGGCGATACGGTCAGAATGTTCTCTCGATATAGGGCTAACCCTTCACATAATTACTTACTATTCTTGTTATTCAATATACAAAATAACCCAATGGTTATTTTGTATATTTGGCTTATTTGTACATACGCCCATGTGAATTTAATACTTGAAAAAGGAGTATGTTTGGCACAAAGTTCTAAATTAAAGGATAGATGAATTGTATGCATGCCTTGCCTACAATATAAAAGGTTAAAAAAAAAAAAAGAGCAGGCGTTTCCCACCTTCTGTGCATCCTCATGCCTTTCAAAGCTGATGAAGCCAAACCCTTTGGACTTCCCTCCGTCGTCGGTCATAACCCGGATGCTGAGGGCCGGTCCCGCACATGTAGACGCAAAGAAAAAAGAAGAAGTGTATTAACCTTGGAGCCGCGGTAGTAAGACATAACACGTGAACCATGCAAAATATCCCATTTCTAAGCAGCCAGTAGTCTTAAAGACTACACAAATACCATGACCTGCACATTGTTTGGTTCAGTGATGTATGAATGAGTAGGCACTAATCATTACATTTGGCTGACACTTTTATCTAACGCATCTTACAAGAAGATAATTTGTCAGAAGAAAAATTATCACAGTCTGTACAGTAAAGATATTCATAGAAACCAGTGCTAAGCCCTGTATACAACAAGATTGCTAGGATAAGATGCTACACAATGGGAGGTATAATTTCTAAGTGTCTTACCATAAGCGTTAAACATCTCCCTCAACTTCTCGTCGTCCATGTCTTCTCCAAAGTTCTTAATGTAAACATTGGTGAACTCTCTGGCACGGGCTCCCAGCTCAGCCTCCCGCTCTTTTCGGGATTTGAATCGTCCGACAAACCTGTTAACCACACACACACATAAATCAGGGGATGTCACATGCGTGAATAATAATTGTAAAATAATACAATAATTTTGTGATTATTAGTTTAAGTATTTTGGTTGGTATTAAAATCAAACTCAAAATCAGATTCAATTTAACACTAAAAAGGGGAAATAAATCACAAGATGCAGTTAAATTTGACTAAACATTGGGCAGTTATAACAAAGTGTGAGTATGGTTAATCAAACGGGCAAAAACATGTGTATAAGGGTGAATGTAGACCCACTTACACTTTTCTGTCATTAAGTAACATGCCATTCATTTTCTCAATGGCACGCTCTGCCGCCTCATGGGTCTCAAAGTGCACAAAGCCGTAACCCTTTGAGCCATTTTCATCACATACCACCTTGGGAAAAGGACATTGGAGCACATGAGCAACAAAACAAACATGCAACCAAACTCAACTCCATTTAACCAGCTTAAAACCACCTGATCCACACAAGTGCAATGTTGAAACATGCAGTACACAATTAGTTCCGGGTAACCTCCTCACCTTACAGGACAGGATATTGTCGAAAGCAGAGAATGTATCGTAAAGATCCTTGTTGTCAATGGACTTGTCCAGGTTCTTGATGAAGATGTTGCCCACCCCGCTCTTTCTCAGTGAGGGGTCAGGCTGGGGCCACATTATGCGAAGGGGTCTACCTTTGATCACATCAAAGTTCATGGTGTCCAGGGCACGCTCGGCTGAAGATAGAAGAAACACAGGG
>OMLJ01113348.1:0-12407 GCA_900302595.1 Gadiculus argenteus
GTGAGGGGGGAATTATTTGTGGGCCAGTTAATGGTTGCTGCCGCCTGTAGGTGCTTTATCAGTGCGGTTTTGAAGGAACGTAAAGATCCTTGACATATGTTGGAAATGCATTCCACATTGATGGAGCATAGAATGAGAATGAGTTAAGACCTTTGTTAGTTTGAAATCTGGGTTTAACGTGGTTAGAGGAGCTAGTCCAGTATATTGGTCAATAACTAGCTCAGTGCTTGTCTATTCTTCCTCATTGACAATCTCATAGCTGCCCTTCTGCAGGTTGATTACTACTTTGTTACCTCAGTTCCTGTCTGGGAAACAAAGGAAGTGAATTGTACAGGTGAATAGAAACCAAACAAGGTTTCATCTTCATGAGTTATAGTGCTCTACACTTCCTGCTCCAGTTGCTTGGTTGAGTGAACAGTTTGAGGGTTCTCCTGGTGTATGTCCGGGGTACTACAGTCTGAAACCCGCACAGCCTGCGGCCCGTCGTCCTGGCAACAGCAACAACAAACCCAAACTATTAGTTTAGGTACTGCTACATAAAGTACAGACTGTTCACCAATGTTAACCGGAGTACAGTAGCCTATTGCTCTGGATTGTTTTGTAGAAATTATTAGACATACATTTCTAGCAAATAAATAAACTATTAATACCATTAATAAAGCCCATTTTTTTTAATCTGGTGAAAAATAAAAGTTTGGTCGCTCCAGGTGTAACAATGATGAATTATCTTCACTCACCCTGTGCTTCAGGTAGGACAGGTAGGTGTCCCAACCCAAGGTGATGGTGTTAACGTAGATAACGCGGTATTTGGGTGACAGGAAGTAGAAGTTAACCACTTGTGCGGCAGGCCACACACACCAGTCAGCCTACGGCAAAAATACATTCAGGTCAGTTATTCAGATCACAGCATCCAGATTAAACCAAAACACCAAAGTAGCCTGGGTGGATGTAGCCTTTGTCCTAATGCATTCCCACAATGTTTTTTTGCTTCTTACCAGCATAAACTCCCAGAACTTGCCCTTGAACTCTTCCCATCCCTTGGATAAGGTGTGACCTTCCATCACACCCATACCTGCCATGAATAAGTAAGAAAGATTATGAATGTGACTGAATTGTAGGGACTGTGCTGGGATCTGTGCACTATTTCCTGTGTTTTATCCAATCATAAAAGACTGGAAATGAATGACTCCTCCGTACTCTCACCGAGAAAGTACCACAGTCCAAGGGTCGGAGACGCCACCATTTGATCCACCAGAACCTTCTTGCCAACTGTTTTCAACGCATTGCCGACGTAGAACTTATCCAGCCAGCCATACCAGTAGTGCAGCACCGGTCCCATTGAAAATCCCACTGCAAACATGCGTCCTGTAGAGCAGAACAGATAGGAAGAGACCATTATTCAGGCAAAAGGGGTGATAAAACCCGCAAAATATTATTGTGCAGTCACTGATGCCTCACCTGTCCGTGTCCAGTCCCGGACTCTCTGCGGATCCTTTCGCTTCTCACGGGTTTGCTGTAGAAAGTCGCCGAGCGCCAACATGCCTCCTCCGCTCAACGTGTTTGTGACTATCAAGTATCTCCCTTGAAAAAAGGGTTTGGAATAAAACGAGATTCGGACCAAAAAGTCCTTTCCTGCCCTTGGAAGCATTGTTGCTATTATTGTGTTTAGGTTCAAGCGACAAGAACCGGCTCATTGAGGACTACACCAGGAGACGGCGACTCGAAGATGATTACATGCGGAGATTATTGCTGATGAAATCTGGGTCCAAAGTCTTTCTGTCGATTGTGCTTAAAGACAGAAACCGGTGACATTCACCACCGCATGCGACTATTTCCATTAAATTAAGAGGTCGTCGTCAGTTGTCTTAGGGTCATGGGAGCTGAGTCGATGTTCAAATATATTCCCGAGGGCTGAACAGGCGATAACTCCCAACAAGACATACTTTAAATACCACGCTTCGTCTATTATTGCAAAGTTAATTCTGACATGAGCACAACAGACACGAGACATTGAAAACACACGCAACAAACCAACAAGAGCCGGCCGGGTTTGATAAGACAGAGGGTGGACACGTGCATCTCGACCCCCCCCTACCGGCACGGGGTAAAGTGTGCCTTTATCACTGGTAAGCTTGATTACCGCAATGGTCTCCTTACAGGTCTCCCAAAAAAATCTAAGGCAACTACAACTTGTTCAGAATGCTGCTGCTAGAGTTCTAACAAAGACCAAAAAATGTGAACATATTACACCAATTCTTAAATCGTTACATTGGCTCCCTGTATGTCAGATTTCTTTTTTAAATTATGTTGCTAACCTATAAATCCCTACATGGTTTAGGGCCAAAATATTTAACTATTTAAGATATGCTTCCACTACATAAGTCTTCCAGACAACTAAGATCTTCTGAGACCAATCTGTTAATTATCCCCAGAGTAAAGACGAAACATGGGAAAGCAGGATTTAGTTACTATGCAACAAATAGCTGGAATAAACTCCCTGAGGATTTAAGACTTGCCCCAACTCTGACTACTTTTAAAACAAGACTCAAGACTTTTATGTTTGCTTTAGCTTTCTGCTAAATCTTAAATACATTGCAAATTCTAAAATGCTTTTAACTTTGACTTTACTTTCTATCTATTTTTTAACTTTGCCAATGTTTTCTTTTATCTATTATTTTCTTTTATTGTAAGCCAATGTTTCTATGTGAAGCACTTTGAGTCTGTCTTGGGTATGAAAAGTGCTATATAAATAAAGTTGCCTTGCCTTGCCTTGCCTTGTCCATGTAAACTCTGAGTGGCCTTTGGGTTTGTACAATGCTATACAAAACACTTGCCTTGCTCTATACACTATCTTGCTACTATTAAAGCCGTCTCCTGAACAAACCATAAGGCATCATAACTGTCACTTTAACTCTTACCCCCCACAGTAGCAAAGAACCCTTCAATCTTGCATCCCAGCGGGCCCAGCACCATGTATTTGAAGGTGAAGCACACGAAGCAGGTGAAGGAGCCGATGGCGGCCACAAGGAGGTTGGCCACGGCCAGGTTCACCAGGATGTAGTTGAGGTGTGAGCGCAGCTTCTTGTACTGGACAGTGCACACGATGGTAAGCAAGTTGATGCTGGTGCCGGCCACAAACAGGAAGAACATGAAGGCTGACATGCAGTAGAAGATGCCCGTGCTCCCCAGGTGGTCCTGGGGAACCAGGAAGGGGCTGAATGCTGTTAGGTTGTTGGTGTCCAGGGGAATAGGGATCCAGAAGTCCTCTGGGAGCTCTGTAGGGTAATTTGACCTCATGTTTCTCTTTGTTTTGGTGAGCTTGATATTTTTAAAAAGATATTTTTTATATTTTTCTTTTTTCTTTCTTGATGAACCAAGGGTCTTCTTCTCAATCCACTGACTGAGTGACTGACTGACTGCTGATCATTTATCTGGCTTCTGTTACTACATGAGACATAGGGTTGTATATATATGAGTGTGGACTATTAGTAGCCTTGTGTTCATTGGCCCACAGGGAGGGATTTTACAGAAGGGTTAAATACTAAGATAGTATCAAACGGATGTTTCATCACGTGTACACAAATCTCCTGTATTGCCATTACCCTTCAATGGACTCACTGTTAGAAAACATAAGTTCAATGGAACAGCTGGGGAGAAAGGGATGATCTCATTAAGAAAGAGAAAATCTCTGTATTTGCTCCTGATAATCTATAAATCCTACTGTTAAACCTGCTAATCCCAGGTATTTGCCTTCCTTTAAAGGTCCCATGCCATGCTATTTTATGGATGCTTATATATAGGTGTTAGTGGGCCCCTAATACAGTATTTGAAGACATTCAGAAGAAGAAGAAATTCAGCCTTGGTGCAGAATTACAGCCACTACGAGCCAGTCCCATAATGAGCTTTCCACAAACACACCGTTTTTAGAAGCGGGTCCAGGTGGAGGGTGGGTCAAGGTGGAGGAAGGGGGTGTGGCCCTGAGCAGATTGCGGCCACGGTACCATGCGCTAGTTTTTACAGTGGATGTATTGCAATGGCGAGGCGCACACAGCATTTGGCCGTGTTTTGTAAATACATATTCTAGAACACTCTAAGTGCACCGGCGGGAGTCCTGGAGCTCTATATCTAAATGATATCATATTATATATAGATATCTATATACTGTATATTATCACGGCCAAAAGCTGTGTGCGCCTCGGAAGATATAATGAATCTCAAACGACTGCATCAGGTTCTACAACGTCTCTGGTTCTTCCACTTCCGCATCAATCAGCACTCACTGGATCGGCTGGTGGCCAATGCTGTGTTCCAATACCCGCACTTCCTTGAGTACACTCAACCGTAGTACACTATCCGTACTCACTGAGTACGCTTAGTACGCAGATGTGAGTGTGTTCCAAATCGAATACTCCGCGGTGCACTAACCGGAAGTGACGAACGCGACCAGATCAGACCAGACTAGACCAGGCTCCTCCCCCCACAATAAACATCCTGCTCTGAACGGTGAACTTTTTGCGCATAATAGCTATAAAAACCTATAAAACCTATAAAACCTATAAAAAGTACAAAATGACTAAATTAATGCAGGCCATGTGGAAAATGCACTGACGTTGTTGTAGCTAAGATGGCGGCCGAGTATGAGAAGTGTGCATCGATCCACACTTCGCAGTTTGACCGTTTTGAGTACACCATCCGGGTCCTTTGAATACGCTTCTTTTCCCCCGATTTGAATTGGAACGCCCTACATACTCAAACTAAGTAGTACGAGTATGGATAGTACGGGTATTGGAACACGGCACATGTGTGAACCGGCTGGGATGAGGATCAGCAGTGCTAAATCTGAGGCCATGACTGTTAGCAGGAAACCGGTGGATTGCCTACTCTGGGTAGGAAATGAGTCCTTAGCCCAAGTGAAGGAGTTTAAGTACCTCAGGGTCTTGTTGGCGAGTGAGGGTACGATGGAGGGTGAGATTGGCTGGAGAATCGGAGCAACAGGGCGCTATTGCGTTCGCTTTACCGCACCGTTGTTACGAAAAGAGAGCTGAGCCGCAAGGCAAAGCTCTCGATCTACCGGTCGATCTTCTTTCCTATCCTCACCTATGGTCATGAGGGTTGGGTGATGACCGAAAGGACGAGATCGCGGGTACAAGCGGCCGAGATGAGTTTTCTCAGAAGGGTGGCTGGCGACAATTGTGGACTTCTGCTTCGCCCCAGATAATTTTTAAGCATACCATCATCTGCAAATAGTATCACGGCACTAGCAAGCTAATTTATAGCAATGGACACGTCACCAATGTCCCGTGAACCTTTACATCTGACAACCCCACACGGAATTGGAGTCCCAAAACCAAGGGACAACACTGCCTTAAAGCATTTTATACCCCATTAGAAAGTGATATTTGTTAGCTATGTGACTTAATTAAATACTGAATACTACCATGTAGGAAATCTGTCAAAAATGTATAAAATAAAAAAACCTCATCCAACCTCAATTTCTAATTTCTGCTTACTATTTTGAGTGTGTAGAGCAACTGGCTGTAGTAGAAGAGAATGATGGCTAAGGGGACGGCGAAGCAGAAGCAGAAGAGGAACATAACGTAGGACTCGTTGTTGTATTTGTTGTTGGTTGTGTACCAGTCTGGCCCACAAGAGCACTGCAGGCCCTCCGGGATGTACCTGCACATTGTGTGACAACCACGGAAATAACACATTGGAGAGGAGAATGATTGATTAAAGGGGCTTGTTTTTTTCAAAATACTTTGCAGCACAGATATTCAACTTAGAAATGCACGGATTGTTTTGGTGGCACTGTGTGTCTGTCCAATCATGCCTGATTATACAATACAAAATATATCAGCTGGTATACTTGAATAGGTGTGGCTTACTTACTCCAGCCAACCAGTGGGGGACCGGATGCAATCAAAGCAAAGACCCAATCAAACCGGATGAAATCAAAGCAAAGATGTGAATGCACAGCAGGCCAGCGCATGGTCCGGCTTGAAGATAAAGCTACCCATGGGTTTGCAGATCACCAGCCATCTTTCAAAGTGGCCCACCCAGTGGTCCCACTGCCAGGGACCATAGGCTCACCATACCTTGAGCGACACAGAGAGACAATTAGTAAATCCATTGGTTGACTTGTTGCTTCAACCAAGCAAAATGAGTGCAAACAAACATGAATTAGATGTCAACATACCATGAGAGTCGCCATGAATCCTTCGATTTTGCATGCCGTAGGTCCGAAAATCTGTTACAGAAGGTGCAGAATGCGGTGATGGAGCCAACCACAGAGACCAGGAGGTTGGCTACGGCCAGGTTCACCAGGATGATGTGAGCACCGCTTCTTGTGCTGGATGGTACAAACGATGGTGAGGATGTTGATGGAGGTGCGCAGAGAGAGAGAGAGAGAGAGAGAGAGAGAGAGAGAGAGAGAGAGACTTATTCCAACTTATTCCACTTATCTAGTTTATTAAAGTAATTGGGTTAAGCAATAGCACATCAACCTAAATGATTAATTAATTAAACTGTCAATAAGAACTAAGCCAACCTGAGCTTCCAACAGCAGTGGCGATTTGAGAGTCTGTTGGGGCCCTAGGCCAAAACTCCTCTGCCAACCAACGATCATCACCATTATGTTATGAATAATCTGACCAAAATAGTCTTCATCACTCCACTGAAAAAGAGTCAGCATTCACAAAAATAGATATAACATAGTATAAAATGCACACCAAACAGAGGTGTGAAGTGACACAAAATACACATTACAATTCCAGCGCTCATCAAAACCCTTAAAGGTGTTACATATGATATTCTGAACATTAATATAACAGCAAACAAACTACAAATGCTGTTTACTGGCCTTTGCTAGGGCAAATGTTGCCCTAGCTCAGGGGTGCCCACCAGAGATGTATAAAGTACTAGAGACCCAGACTTGAGTAAAACTACAAATACTGTATCAAAAAAGTGACTTGAGTAGAAGTTGAAGGATAACGGTATAGTTGAAGGTTATAAACGGATAATACCGTGGAACGGTATTTGGACTTACTAATAATCGTGTGGGAAAAGGCTGACTGGCATAAATAAAGGCTGACTGGCATAAATAAGTAGAGCCAAATAATGCCAAATAAGTCAAGGAGGTGGCACATTTCCTCATGTTTGGATACTTTTCCTTTGTGAGTAAGTTCCCAAATTGTCCATGAGCCCTGGACTTAAGATCAATATCAGCTTGTACTGTTAAAATCTCATCTTCCACTGCAGACGTGTTCAGGTGAAACAGTGCTGCAAATTTAGTTTTTTAGCACATAAATGTAGCGATTTGCTTGACTAAAGCAAGCCTTGAACCGTTTGTCAACGTCTGGCAGATAATTTTAAATAAGTGATAAATGCCATATATATTAATTATTTGTATTTTTTTTCTGGGGGGGCCCCGCAGTCCAGGGCCCCAAGCAGTTGCCTGCCTTGCCTGTTCACAAGCTGCGCTGGAAGCAGTATTTCCTTAACACACACCTTAAATGAATTACCTACCCTATGACCCCAAATTTGTAAGCTGAAAGTTTGCTAAGAAGTAAGATTCTCTGGAGCTCACACAGCAATTGCAATGGATACTTTTATTATATGAATGGAAAATGTATATTTGTTGTGTACTTTTATTTGTTTGTGGTTCACATCGTTTATTCTGAACAAACTGTAAATTCACTATGAATTATATGATTGTGATATGATGATATATGATTTGAATGTGTTTTTCCATGTTATTCATCAATTATTTTATTACACGATTACAAGTGAAAGCCACAGATCCTTTCTGCTTTAGTTTATTTCTGTTGCTTTGTGGTTTGGTAATACTAATTTCATAAGAAGAGAGCTCATGTGAGTACATGCTTGTTTGCATGCACACTGACCAAAACACCAAGACCTCTTTCTAGCACATAAGCCTGCAGGTTGAAGAGACTTATCCAATGTGCTTAGGGAAGTTCTCCTCCTGCTCATCTGTTTCCAATACTGTTAAAGTGGCTGATCCAATAGACTTAAAATCATTTTAATCCCTAAATTGAGGCTTGGCATGAGTCTTCTTTAAATCTTTCTCAGGAGAAAGCTTACCTGTCTAGCAGGTGTCCCGTGTCTCAATATGACAAAGTCGCTGCTAGAAATAGGACAATATGTGTAACAATTAACTTAAAAAAATAAGTTAATATAAAAAACATGTTTTATCAAGCAGCCAAAGAGGGTTGAGCAGATCGTCGACAACAGAGGTTGCTGGTTAACTGTTCCTGATGGAGGCTAAAAGAAGATACTACACATTGATCATTGCTGGTGCTTTAACACACATAAATGAAACACCTGCTTACCTACCCAATGTTAATAATGGGGTCTACACCTGTGTTCTCCCTGCTATGACCGCTCTGTGAAGCGGTCCATAGAAAGGTGTGCTATCTTCACTCCTTTAGTCTACAACTCATGCCCTGGTACATGAAAGCAGACCCATAATTAGTGCTATATAGGTGCATGAAAAGCTCTTGGTTGGCTTGTTGGTTTCCTGTGGAGCCAGGTGTGTTTGAACCTCCCACTATTCTGAATGTAATTAGTGTCTACACAGACCCGGTTGGGTGTTGCACCTGGTGAATCAGTGTGTTACAGTAAAGAAGGATGTGTAGACACTAATTACATTCAGAATAGTGGCAGGTTCAAACACACCTGGCTCCACAGGAAACAAACAAGCTAACCAAGAGCTTTTCATGCACCTAGCCTATTAACTGTGTTTATGGCTATGCCTTTTTTCTTTTTAATATGACCAAACACAATGGCCAGAGGACTAGCGTCTTTTCTTAACGTGCAAACAAAATAATCAGAGTTTTAAATGTTGTTGAAATGTTAATTAATTGACAGTTTTAATGTTTATTTTCTTGTCTTCTACTACTTTATTACAGTATGGAGGGAGAGATTTGGAGGTACCTGGTCAGGGCTTGGTCAGCCTACAAATCCCAGGTGTGGAGACTGCAGGGGAAACCGCACAGAGGACACTAGAGAGCGTCTCTCATTCATCCAGTGGACTCATTGGTTGGCGAATGACCACAAAGATGCTCCCCTAGGCAGATTGCTGCATGACATTCACCGCTAATTCAAATTGTAGAGGTTGAAGCAGTCTGCATTTTGGTCACTTGCCATAACACTGTCATGTGTTTTATTAAAACATTATCAGTAACATTTAAATTGAGTTTTGTTGATGTCAACAGCTCTTTTGTTTGTCTGTTTTTTTCAGTGTCCAGTGCCTGTTTGTTAGAACTTACTGGGAAACGTACTACTTACTGGGTAAATTATCATGTTTTACTTACCAGGAATAACCAGTTACAAATTATATGGTAAGAGCCTGGTAATACCATGGAAACAGACAAGGCTTCCTTTTAAAGTACAGTTTCAGCTTACTTACTGGGTAAATTGTCATGTTTTACTTAGTAACATTGCAGAACATATATGGTACAAGTTCCAGTTCACTGCATGGACAATGGAATAATCTATTACAAAGGATATGGTATGAACATGGTAATACCATGGAAACAAATGGCTTCGTACCCAGTACTTAAGAAGATGTACCATGACACTAGAGCTGTTCCTGCGGTTTCTAGCTATAAACAATAACTATATAAGAAAAAATAATGTATTGGAAAGTACTATGTTAATTTCTAATTTCTACATAATTAAACGGGCTGTTCCCAACATAAACCTTGGATAACAAAACTTGAATTGATGGGTAATAGAAGAGGTGCCTACTTTCCTAGGAAGTACACAGTTATATCTGAGTTATTACCAACCTAAAACAGTCCCAACTACATGGTACTTAGTTAGAGTTGATGGTTATAGTGGAGATTTTTCTTAGTACTTCAGCTGTAGTTACTCTGTATTTACCTTCTTATTACAGTGGTAATTACCCATTAATATACTATGATGTACCATATCTTTACTGGGTAAATACTTGGTAATTAGGGGACTGTAAAGAGAAGGGTTACCAATTAATTAATTCATTCATTCATTCAGTTTTTTAACTTATGGCCTTGATGCCCTGGCATGTGGCCTTTGTGCCCTCAAAAAAAAAAAAGCCCTGCTGCAGGCCAAGTGGCCTTGCCCCCAAAATCACGAAATTCCAGGCCTGCTTCTGCATTAAAAATACTAACTGCAATACTACTAAAAATACTCACTGTAATATACTGTACAAGATCTCCATGTGCGGTTTCTTATTCATATTCTTGTTGTTGATGTATTATTTAACCTTCATACCCGGTTAGAACAAACCGCTACTCAAATCAACCTAGAAATAACTGCGTGGCGGTGCCTTTCATTCAATTGTGAAATTGTACCAAATGCACTTCCTGTGATTCCCTATCATTTAATTTTAAAACACAGGCTTCTCAAAGAGGCTTTGGCAAATTGACTCCTGCAGTCTGCAGTGATTGTTTATGAGCTATTTCCATTCACTACTACAGTGGCAATGGCAGAAGTAAATTTTGTGTTGCGTGTGTGTGTGTGTGTGTGTGTGTGTGTGTGTGTGTGTGTGTGTGTGTGTGCATGCGTGCGTGCATGCGTGTGTCGTGTCTGTGCGTGCACGTGCTCGGACCCCCTAGGTACCCAGTTCTGGTGTCTTCTGGACATTGTGCCCATCAAGAACGAGAAGGGGGAGGTGGTGCTGTTCCTGGTGTCCCACAAGGACATCACCGACAACAGGAAGGACCAGGACCCCGAGTTGGGTGGTGAAACAGGTCGGTACCACAAACCAAACACCACACAACTAGAACTCATTACGGTCGGCCAACATTTTTAACATCATCTTTTGCTGAGCGGTTGGATTGTTTGATTCTCACTGGGGCCAGCCATGCTAGGAAATGCATTGACTCACAGTATTGAGAAGGTGCTCTGGATTACATGTACCATACAATGAATTGTATGTCAAGTAGCACATTGCGATCTAGGTCCAGCAAATGAAGTTATATCTGTTCCTAGAACAAGTAGCGTGTAGTTCATTGATACCTTTTAAACCTTTCAAACTTTTCAAACTTTAAATGAGAAAATGCTGACAGGAAGACAGTGAGTAAGGAGGAGGGGTGAATGCAGACATAAAGGCTTGAGTAAAAACCAAAGAAGAGAGAGAGGGGGCTTAAGGAGAATAAGAGGGAAAGAGAGAGAGAGAGAATAGTTCATATATAGAAGAGGAGTACCTGAAGATATTGCCAACAGCATATTTTCCAGCATTTCTCCATTGTTTCCATGCTGAATTCTGGCATCCAATTTAATTCAGATAGCATAAGGCCAAGAGGGTCAGCGGGACAGGGCGTTCCCGTATACACAGCCATTTGAAATCAATCCTGGATGCTGTGTACAAATGTAATTTCTTGAGCGAGAATAAAATCCAATTCTGTTAGAGGGGTGGGTATACTGCGAGGAGGAAATGCTATCATACGGACCGCACCGCTAATGGCAATTGTTTAATGGCAACAAGAAAGATTATTTATCTTCGTCTGTGTGGGGGCGGGTTAATAATCCATGATTTCCCATAATCCTTTGCATGGAGGAGCGATCAATGGGGGATGGTCTTCAGCCATTTCCTACCTATCATTATCGGATGTTTGGATATTTAGGCTACTTTGTTGTTGCTGGCTCTGCTTTGGTTACACAGCCACACCTTGCGCTGGGCTCCGGTCGCAACCGACAGGAAACTATTTGTGGAGTTTATTTATAAAATGGGAAGAAACATGCATCAAAAAGCATTTAAAGCTTGGAGCATATTTGGGGAACCTGCTACACCCTGATCCACTTGTTGTTTGTTCAGCATGTACATCACGTAGGACAATATAAATGAGCAGTAGGCAAGATTTAGAGGGAAATCTACTTATATTATATTATACTGATATTATATTCACAGTAAAAAGACAGAAGGCAACAAAAAACGTCTCCCTGTCCTCAGCCCTTCCCACGAGACTAAGTCCAATCAATCACGTGCATATCAGTGTAGTCGGGCAGAGAAAGGCAATCAGAACCTAGCTTTTTAGAGACATTTTCTGATTGGTAGCTAAAAACAGCCCTGATTGGTTGTTTTTCTGCTGGCGAATTGAGCCGAAAAACAGCTGTAAGTAGCCTACTCTGCAGAGTACTATAAGTACTATAAGTACTATAAAAGTTTTTGGCAGAACATTGGTTTTAAAGATAGCTGCTAACGTTATGAGTTAATTCATAAGCTTGACTCAATTATTTTACAGAAACATTGGCTACTGATCCTTTAAATCATATTAAATCCAGACATTATGAAAAAAACAACCTGTGCATTAATTTCATGCCCTTATCTAAAAAGCTTCACCAAAACACTGACAAAACCAAGATACAACAACTTTTTCCAAACCCAAGTGAACCCACATGTAAAG